>JBBPBX010029616.1:16878-35768 GCA_038048925.1 Garcialebias charrua
GTCACCAAAAGAGACTATTTCTATCAAATTATAGCTAAATGAATGATTTTGTAGTAAATGTCTTGCTTTACTGAGTGGTCAGTAAAGGTCATCACTGGATAGTTCAAAAACCTTAATTTGACCCTGGGTAGGTCCATTACATCTCAGATTGAGAGGGGAAAAAGTAGGAGGAAAGATTTAAGAAGAATTGGGAGGTTAAGAGAGGAAATTTATCTTGCATTTATGAAACCAGATGACACTCTTCCGTACGCGTCCAGCTAAGATATCATCACACCTCCAGCAAGCAAACAGCTGCTCCTTTACCTTAAGACGTCCGCCTTGGTTCTGGTAAAGAGCTGTGGTCAACTTTAGACTGACGAGTCGTCGGTCCCGCAAGTCCAAGCTGGACTCCACGCGTGTTTACCTTGTCGGTGTCGGTGATACTCGCTTTCATCGGCAAAAGTCGTGGCAGTCGTGGTTTCTTGGCTCAAGATAATTTATTCCAGGAAGGAATAACAAACGCTCGTTCGAGGTGGACTCATAACAGCCTGTTATCAGTCCTTAGCTGAAGACGCAGGTCGTTAGCTCTTGACCAAAACGTACCCAGCTCTTGGGAAAGGTTCACATCTCTTTGAAAATTCCCCGCAAACTCTGAAGCGTTCTCGCACAGTTAGAACTTAAAAAGCAGGAACCAAGAGAGGAGTGCACTTGTGTTATCAGGTCCAAGGTTACAGCCAGCAGCAGAGAGAAATGTTTAGGAAAAAGATAGATAAAGCTGGAGCCCTGCTCATGAGACTGTCTCTGAGTTTCTAAACAAAACCGTCCGGTCTCTGTGACCCGAAGGCTTCACCTTTAAACACAGCAGTGAACACAGTTTAACTCTTACAGAATGACACAGCTTAAAAGCACACATCATGAAAATGACAAAAGTTATTCTTTTGATCACATTAGAATAAAATCAAAGATAGAAATAGTCTCTTTTGGTGACTATATTTATCAGATTATAGCTAAATGAATGATTTTGTAGTAAATGTCTTGCTTTACTGAGTGGTCAGTAAAGGTCATCACTGGACAGTTCAAAAACCTTAATTTGACCCTGGGTAGGTCCATTACAGGAGCGAGACCTGTCTCTTTTTCATTGGTCTTGTGGACCAGCGAGGAGTTCACTTGTTGTTATCAAGATTCAAGGTGAAATTCAAAGCAGAGTGAAAATGTTTTGGAAAGACAGAGAGAGCCCTTCTCATGAAAACAACGGATTAACTGTCTTCTGACTTTCTAAACAAAACGGCCGGGTCTCTCTGACCCGAGTCTTCAACTTTCACACAGCAGTGGACACAGTGATGTGCAGAAGTGACACAGTTTAACTCTACAGAATAACACAGCTTAAAAGCACACATCATGAAAATGACAAAAGTTATTCTTTTGATTACATTAGAATAAAATCAAAGATAGAAATAGTCTCTTTTGGTGACTATGTTCTCAGATTACAACTAATGGAATAATTTGTAGTAAATGTCTTGCTTTACTGAGAGGTCAGTAAAGGTCATCTCTGGAACAGTTCAAAAATACACAGGTGTATCAAAGTGGACACGGTCATGCCCACTACATCTCCCCCCTTTTGGAAGCCATCGCCAGTCCTTGGGGATGGGGTCCAACACGAAAGGAACATTGAACTGTCTCTGATCTTGAAGTAATCCAGCAAGTGGAAAAGAAAAATCAAAATTATAATCCCATAAAGTTTTTGGAACTTCCATACTGTTCGGAGGTAATCCCATTGCGGTAAGCTTTTAATCCCTTGGAAAGCAAAGTCTTATAATCCACAGCGGTAATTCCACAACGATTAGTTTTGTTGATTGATCAGCAACAATTGTTTTCATAATCAGCATGTAGAGGGGATCCCTCGATTGACGCAGAGGAGGCGACCCTTGGATGAAGGTTGAAGACCAAGCGTTGGAGCTGCAGGTCCCCACATCGAAGGTTGTTGGCTGGTTGGTTTCCAGTCAGTGCCACTCTGGTTCTATGTGTCATGCAATTATGTGGTTTTTTAAGGTGGGCTTATGATTGGGATTTTACATTAGCCTTACCTATATGCACCTGGTATGTAAGCTATCATGGTTTAGATCAGCTACAATTACCAATTAAGGGGTGGATCAATTCTGTAAAATTAGATATAGGGATCTATACCTATAAAATTTTGGAGGGCTTCTGTAACGAAGGCCTCTAATTCCAAACTATTCCTCCATTCATTACTTAGTTTAGGTTAAACTAAAATAGAAAAATGAAATATAGTTTGATCTAAATGTCTGTTGTCTTTTAGACGAACGACGTAGGATTTGGTATTCCTAATAAATTTTGAAGTCTATGGCGAGACTCATCAAAATGAATAGATAATCTAGAATAGAAACGATCGAATCGGTTCAATTTAGAAATTGTGAGACCAGTGTAGTTTATGGTACCTTGAGTAGCTTTAAACTACATTGACTCTTCAACGATTGAGATTTAACAAAATGAACTGCATGTTGGCATAGTTCAGACCTGCTCATTACGTCGATCGCGGAGGCATTACTGGTCGATCGCAGCGTGACATTATTATATTTTTTTTTTCCCGCAGCGTGACATTAAAAAAATTGTCAGCCAATCAAACATCCCGTTACTTGATTGACATACAGGGCAACCAATCAGATGACAACTGAATCTTGAGTTGTATCCTCCCATCACTTGATTGACATACACGGCAACCAATCAGATGAGAGCTTTAGGTCATGCTCATGCAGTTTCTGAAAACAACGGCGCGAAGGTGAAACGCAGCGAAACATACCAAGCTAAAACAATCAGATTTCGGACTGTTCATGGAAAATACGACATGGACTTCCCACCCAAAAGCCAGGTGAGAAAGAGAAAGGTGGAGGAACTAAAATCCCTGTTCGGACAGCAGCAACTTCAAAGCGAAACGCCCCCACCATCTTCCGGGTGAGTGACGCTGTGATGTTTCTCTGCACGCTTAAACATACTGGTTGGGAGTTGACGTGGCTTTATTATTAAAATCATACGAGACACTTTTCATACAGCATAACCTCCTTGACTACTCTCTGTTCTCTGCACGTTTCCCTGTCCCGCAGCGCGAGCGTTTGCAAAACACACTTTCGCGCTGCGTTCAGGGACAGTCTGTAAAATACACCGCTGTAAATCTCCGTACCAAAAGAGCCATTTTTATGCCTTTGTTCACTAAATTAAACGTGTCCGGAGCCATAACAACCTGCTACAGCTGTGGTTATCAACTGGTGGCCTGTGGACCACTTTAGATTTGCTGGAGTTTTTTTTAGAGATGACATTATAAAGTTAAAAAAATATCTAATGATTTTTTAACATTTATTAATTAAAGTAAAAGACCAGATTCTTATAAAGAAGGGGGTGGGGATCAGTTTCTACCATCTTTTTTTTAAATAAATTAAAAAAAATCTATATTGCTGTCACCATCACCCCATTTGGTCCCTACGGGTTGGTGACCCCTGATTTATTACATGTGTTGTGCAATATTGGCTTATTCAGTTATGCAAGGTACATCAACATAGGTACATTGTACATAAAAAGAATCCTTAATACATTTGAAGATAATTATATGTTTTGCATTTTTGTATTGGGTAGATCTTTTTGACTTGGTTTTTTTATAAGTAGCTCGCATGCTGAAAAAGTGTGAGCACCCCTGGCATATTTAAATCCATATCATTCATTAACCAATGTTAATACAAAACCTTTTTGGCTGGGAGTGTTCAGAACCAAAACATTATCTCAACTAATGACAACAGTAATGACTAAACAACAAGGAAACAACGTTTCACTGCTTCGACACACTCTTGTCGTCAGATTCCAAAATGCAACACACAAGAAAAACAGGTCTCAACTTTATGACCGAGGTCAAATTAAATCTCGTGGATTTAAACGGTTGTTAAGGTTAGTTTTTGTTGTGGGTGTTAGACTTAGCGTTTCTAAGTTCAAATTGGACAATGCGACTTATAGGGTGGAAAATACGGTAGTTTAAACCTGATTAGTTTATTTACTAACTTGTGTTTGGACGACCTTATTATCCCATGAAGTCGGTGAGTTTGTGAGATCTTTGTCTTTTGTGGAGTCATTGAACGCCTTGTAAGGTTTGATCTGATTTCGATGTACCCATTTAGCAATTGGCTCTTTGCGGCCTTTGCTGATTTTGATTTCGTAGACGACTGAGGACACTTTGTCTGTTATCAGATGAGGTCCAGTCCACCTGGGCATTAGTTTGCGGGCGAGAGTTCCGGTCTCGGACCCTCCTTTCCCGGTTGCTGGGGCGAACGTATAGTACCAGACTCTGTCTCCCACTTGGAGTTCATTATGAGAGGCCTTCTGGTCGTAGTACGCCTTGCGTCCTTCAGCGGATTTTTCCAGGTTTTTCTGGGCGAAAGCAAAAGTGTTTCTGAGGTGTACATTCAAATCTTTCATGTATTGTTGTGTAGTGTAGGCTGTCGCCATGGCGGCGTCGCCTGGTTGGTACAACAGGTGTAGAGGGAGAGTCATTTGTCGACCGGTCATCATCTCGAAGGGAGAGATGCCAGTTGATGTGTGTGGAGTGGCTCTTATGGCCATGAGGACCAGAGGGAGTTTCACGTCCCAGTCCTTGTGGTTTGCAGCCACGTATTTCTTCAAAATACTCACCACAGTTCTGTTTGCTCTCTCAACTTGGCCTGAAGCCTGTGGGTGGTAGCCGACATGAAAGTTAGCCTTGACGCCTAGCGTCTTCCACAGTTCTTTCATCACTTCACCTGTGAAGTGTGTACCTTGGTCTGAGTTCACCCGAAGGGGAAGTCCAAACCTTGAAAATATATGATTCATTAACAACATAGCAGTGGTTTGTGCTGTGTCGTTGGGAGCTGGTAGGCATTCTACCCATTTGGTAAATGCACAGGTTACCGTGAGAAAATATTTATTTCCTCTAGAGCTCTTAGTGAGTGGTCCAACCCAGTCGATCTGGAGGTCAGACCATGGGAATGCAATGCCTCTGCTTTGCAGTGGTGCTCTGTGAAGTGGTCTGGTTGGCTGAAACTGGCCACAGACCACGCACCCTTCAATGTAGTCCTTGACATCCTTTTTCATTCCAGGCCAATAGGCAATTTGTTTTAATGCCGTCAGCGTGGCTTTATCTCCTTTGTGTCCTGCGGACGGGAGATCATGGGCATGAACTAACATCACCCCCCTTTGGTCATGGGGAACCACGAACACAGGTGAGGACGTTGGTCCATGAGCGAAAGTTAAGATGCCCTTGATTAGTTTTAGCTGTTTGCGCAGCTGATAGAGGACCTTAAGGTCTGGATCGGAATCCAGGTCGTCTTTAGACGGACTATTTTTGTTCGGATCAGTCAGGTACAGTATCATGGAGTTGATAGCAGGATCCGACTTCTGTAGTTGGATGATGTCTGGGTCAGTCAGTGCGGGTCGTACAGAGACTGCGTCGTCAGCAGGTCTGGCTGCGGCCTGTGCACGTGTGACTGCCATAACCCTGACTGTAGGTTGTATTGACAGAGTCTTGATTAACCAGGAAGGGTCGAAGGACCATAAAGGACCTTCGTCGGCTCCTTCTTTGGCTAAGGAATCTGCAATGTCATTGTAGTACTTGTCATCGCCTGGGACTCTAGAATGTCCTGGAACTTTCTTCCAGTAGATCTGTAAGTCGTGTGATGTCACCAAGTGATCACACGCTATGAAAAGCTCTTTGTGTTTGACCACTTTCCTGTCGCTTGTTAGGAAACCATTCTGTTTCCACACAGCGAGGTGACAAGCGAAACTCAAACGAGCATAGTTAGAGTCAGTGCAGATGACTAGCGTCTTGATGGAGTGTTCTACTACCATCTGGAGAGCTATTAGGATTCCTGCAATCTCAGCGTACTGAGAAGTCTGAGAGCCTAATTTGTAGCTGAAAGTTATCTGCTCTTGGTCATGGAGGAGAACCCCTCCAACACCTGCTCTGCAGATTTTGTCGCGGAGGAATGAAGATCCATCCACGTACAATGTTGTCATATCTTTGCAGATATTGTCATCGAAGAAGTGGTGATTCGGGTCTTCAGTTACTGGGGGTTTCACCTCAACCGGCGGCTGGGTGGCTGGTACATCTTGTGTACACTTTTGGCAGATTGCCAAGTCCGTCCCCAGATGTGACTTCTTGTTTTGACCATAACGTATGTCTAGGTTAAAACTTTGAAGCGCCATGAGCCACGTTGCAACACGTGAGTTTGTTACCACACCATCTCTGATGCGTTCACTGTTAAGAAAAGTCACTGGCTGGTGTTGTGTTTCCACAATTATTTTCTGTCCACCAATGTAGCTGGAGAAATGTTTTACTGCCCACACTGTGGTCAGTAGAGCTTTCTCACAGTCTGAGAATCTCAACTCGGGGCCTGCCATCGTCTTGCTGGCGTAGGCCACCACACGCTTGTCTCTGTCGTGTATCTGGTACAGACCTGCACTTATACAATGAGCTGAGAAGCCCACTTCCAAGTAAAACTCTTTGTTGTAGTCTGGGTAGACTAAACATGGGGCTGACTTGATCCTGTTTATGAGAGCGTCCATTGCCTGCTGCTGTTTGTCAGTCCAGACAAATGGAACGTCTTTCTTTAGGAGTTCAGTCAGTGGCTTTGCAAGGTCTGCATAGTTTTCTATGAACTGGTTCGAGTAGTTACACACGCCAAGAAAACTTTGTAGTTCTTTGAGATTGGTGGGGACTTTGAGATTGTCAAGGCCTTGGGTGCGAGTCAACTGTGGTTGTACTCCGTCTGGACCTACGAGTAGGCCAACGTAGTCCACCTTGGTTCTGCACCACTGGCATTTAGACAGTGATATTTTAGCACCAGCAGTTGTCAGCTGATTCAGAACGTGGTCGATCTCAGCCAAATGTGAGTCCAGTGTTGGCTGCCTCAGAAGGACATCGTCCACGTAAATCAGTGTCCCACGCTCATGGGCGTCTGGACATGCTTTGTTCAAGAAGATGTTGAACTCCGCAGGTGAGTTAGCGTAGCCAAAGGGACACCTGGTAAAAGTGTATTGTCGGCCACCAAAGGTGAAAGCTAGTTTGTATTGGTCCTCGGCACGCACAGGGATGGTCCAAAAACCAGAGGCGACGTCGAGGGTCGAGAAGTACTTACCATTGGTGACATTGGGCAGTTCCTATTAGAGCTGCGTCATTGGCCACTGTGATAAGGGGACTTGTTTGTTTAGCTTTCTGTAATCAATTGTGAGTCTCCACTTTCCATTTGGTTTTAACACTGGCCACAAGGGCGCAGAGTAAGTGCTGTTACAGTATCTGATGATACCATTCTTTAGAAGGTTATCAAGGATTTCCCTGATAGGTTGATGTGTTGCCAGAGGAATCTTGTACTGTCTGACAAATGTGGGTGGAGCTTCGGGCGGGGTTGGGATGCTCACTGAGTGGAGCGTGGTCAACCCACAATCCATTGAGTCGGTTGAAAATGATTTCTCAAACTTTAAGAGAACTTGACGTAGTCTGTCCCTTTCTCCATCAGTTTTCAGGGCGTCGGCTTGGGCGACCACCTGTTCGATCTGAGAAGAAATTGAGAGGGGTTCTTGTTCTTTGGGGAGCTCCAATGAATCCCTTTCTGTGTCATTTACCCTGTTTATAGGCAGGACACTATAGGTATGAGAGCTTAGGCTGATGTCTCGGTTTAGACCGACCCCATAGACTGTGTCTTGGTCGACCTCATTGACCGAGACGAGAGCTATGGCCTGTTTTGGCTTTGTGAACAAGACTTTCCCCGTGTATTCATGTGGGATCAGGTATTCCGGGAGTCCTCCCAGAAATGTAATGCTCAGCTCAAAATCATGGAAATCAGCGGAGATCAACCATCCTATTTTTGTGTATTTCTTGATCAGTACCGCTTCCGTGCCTGTGTTACACACAGCAACTTGTCTCGTGGCCTCAATGGACAGTCCTAAGTTGTAAAACTTAGGAGATAGTTGAAAGTATGCCTGTGAAGGAAACATGAGGGAGACCATATATTGTGTCTTTAAACACATATAGTGCCACCCAGATGTAACTAAAGGATTTTAACAGGGGTCAGTATTAATACTGACCTCTTTATCCTTAATTAATCTACTTATTCAGATTGAATAGTAATTTCACGGATTCTTTTCTTTTTCAGTTTACCCAATATTTCTGTGATCTTTATGATGGATAAATAAACAAAGCCATTAAGTGACAGAGACGTTAACCTAGTTGGTATGCCAGGCGACACTACCATTTATTTAAGATAAATCACTAAATTAACACCATTACACTTGATTGACATGATTTCACTTTCTTTCAATTTAATACGTCAGCACACTTAAATTCAACACAACAGACTTCAATACTGGATGTTAAACATATTTAGTCTGTGGGCTCTTTAGCTTAAAATAGTTTCCAGCTTAGAATTGAGGGAAAAAGATAGGAGGAAGATGGGAGATGGTTTAAAGGAAATTATCTTGAGCATGATACCAAAAGTGACACTTCCATCCGACTTCTGCTAAAATCCAGGTACGTTTGTAAACAGCTCTTTACCTTTCGACGAGTCTGATAAAGAAATGACACCAGCCTTCAGATGCGCAGAGTCCTTTAGTCCCAGCACGTCCAAAACTGGTTCTAGTTTACGTTTCAACGTCTCCTGGTTTCCGCTTGGTCATCAGAGAATATGTCAGCTCCTGGCCTCTGACTTCAAGATAAACTTATTCCAGGAAGGAATAAACAAAGTTTTGAGCTTGCGCTCGTTCGAAGTGGACTCATAACAGCCTGTTATTTAGTCCTTAGCCGAATGACTGTCCTTGGCGGGTGACAGGCATTCATTCAGCTCTTTGGGAAAGGTTCACATCTCTTTGAAGTTCCCAGAAACTCTGACGTTCCAGCAACAGCTTAGAACTTAAAAAAGGATCAAAGAGAGGAGTGAGGCTTGTCTCTTTTTCATTGGTCCACTTGTTATCACTATTCAAGGTGAAATTCAGCGCAGAGAAGGAAATTGTTTAGGAAAAGTATCTGAGTGAGAGACTTTCAGACGCTAGATGAGAGTTTTAGCTGAAACTCGACAAAAACAATTTCAGTGTAAGTCAGTTTGACATTTTAGCTGAACTTTGACACCTTTTCACTTGCAGAAATGACACATTGATGTTTCACATTTAAAGAATAACAGCATATAACATATATCATGAAAATGACAAAAGTTATTCTTTTGATCACATCAGCCTAAAATCAAAGATAGAAATAGTCTCTTTTGGTGACTATGTTCTCAGATTACAGCTAATGGAATGATTTTGTGGTAAATGTCTTGCTTTACTGAGAGGTCAGTAAAGGTCATCACTGGACAGTTCAAAAACCTTAGTTTGACCCTGGGTAGGTCCACTACATCTCCCCCCTTTTGGAAGCCATCGCCAGTCCTTGGGGATGGGGTCCAACACGAAAGGAAACCTTGAACTGTCTTTGATCTTGGAGTAATCCAGCAAGTGGAAAAGAAAAATCAAAATTATAATCCCATAAAGTTTTTGGAACTTCCATACTGTTCGGAGGTAATCCCATTGCGAAAAGCTTTTACTCCCTTGGAAAACTGAGTCTGTTAACTCTTGGAAAACAAAGTCTGTGATCCTTTGGAAAACAAAGTCTTATAATCCACAGCGGTAATTCCACAGCAGTAATTCCACAACGATTAGTTTTGTTGATTGATCAGCAACAATTGTTTTCATAATCAGCATGTAGAGGGGATCCCTCGATTGACGCAGAGGAGGCGACCCTTGGACGAAGGTTGAAGACCAAGCGTTGGAGCTGCAGGTCCCCACATCGAAGGTTGTTGGCTGGTTGGTTTCCAGTCAGTGCCACTCTGGTTCTATGTGTCATGCAATTATGTGGTTTTTTAGGTGGGCTTATGATTGGGATTTTACATTAAGCCTTACCTATATGCACCTGGTATGTAAGCTATCATGGTTTAGATCAGCTACAATTACCAATTAAGGGGTGGATCAATTCTGTAAAATTAGATATAGGGATCTATACCTATAAAATTTTGGAGGGCTTCTGTAACGAAGGCCTCTAATTCCAAACTATTCCTCCATTCATTACTTAGTTTAGGTTAAACTAAAATAGAAAAATGAAATATAGTTTGATCTAAATGTCTGTTGTCTTTTAGACGAACGACGTAGGATTTGGTATTCCTAATAAATTTTGAAGTCTATGGCGAGACTCATCAAAATGAATAGACAATCTAGAATAGAAACGATCGAATCGGTTCAATTTAGAAATTGTGAGACCAGTGTAGTTTATGGTACCTTGAGTAGCTTTAAACTACATTGACTCTTCGACGATTGAGATTTAACAAAACGAACTGTATGTTGGCATAGTTAAATCCATATCATTCATTAACCAATGTTAATACAAAACCTTTTTGGCTGGGAGTGTTCAGAACCAAAACAATATCTCAACTAATGACAACAGTAATGACTAAACAACAAGGAAACAACGTTTCACTGCTTCGATACACTCTTGTCGTCAGATTCCAAAATACAACACACAAGAAAACGGGTCTCAACTTTATGACCGAGGTCAAATTAAATCTCGTGGATTTAAACGGTTGTTGTGGAGCCAAGATGGTGTAGTGGTTAGGGCGTTTGACTTGGGACCCGAAGGACGCGGGTTCGCGTCCCGGCCACTACACATCTTGGGGTGTCTATGAGTGCACACCTATTTCTCCAGCTCCCCGAGCGCCTTCTATGGCTGCTCACTGCACCGCCTGGTAGGTGGTTGGGTTAAATGCAGAGACGAATTTCGTCTGTGTATGGGAAACATACGCAGATGACAAGATTAGACAATTATTATTATTATTATTAAGGTTAGTTTTTTTTGTGGGTTTTAGGCTTAGCGTTTCTAAGTTCAAATTGGACAATGCGATTTATCGGGTGGGAAATATGGTAGTTTAAACCTGATTAGTTTATTTACTATCTTGTGTTTGGACGACCTTATTTTCCCATGAAGTCGGTGAGTTTGTGAGATCTTTGTCTTTTGTGGAGTCATTGAACGCCTTGTAAGGTTTGATCTGATTTCGATGTACCCATTTAGCAATTGGCTCTTTGCGGCCTTTGCTGATTTTGATTTCGTAGACGACTGAGGACACTTTGTCTGTTATCAGATGAGGTCCAGTCCACCTGGGCATCAGTTTGCGGGCGAGAGTTCCGGTCTCGGACCCTCCTTTCCCGGTTGCTGGGGCGAACGTATAGTACCAGACTCTGTCTCCCACTTGGAGTTCATTGTGAGAGGCCTTTTGGTCGTAGTACGCCTTACGTCCTTCAGCAGATTTTTCCAGGTTTTTCTGGGCGAAAGCAAAAGTGTTTCTGAGGTGTACATTCAAATCTTTCATGTATTGTTGTGTAGTGTAGGCTGTCGCCATGGCGGCGTCGCCTGGTTGGTACAACAGGTGTAGAGGGAGAGTCATTTGTCGACCGGTCATCATCTCGAAGGGAGAGATGCCAGTTGATGTGTGTGGAGTGGCTCTTATGGCCATGAGGACCAGAGGGAGTTTCACGTCCCAGTCCTTGTGGTTTGCAGCCACGTATTTCTTCAAAATACTCACCACAGTTCTGTTTGCTCTTTCTACTTGGCCTGAAGCCTGTGGGTGGTAGCCGACATGAAAGTTGGCCTTGACGCCTAGCGTCTTCCACAGTTCTTTCATCACTTCACCTGTGAAGTGTGTACCTTGGTCTGAGTTCACCCGAAGGGGAAGTCCAAACCTTGAGAATATATGATTCATTAACAACATAGCAGTGGTTTGTGCTGTGTCGTTAGGAGCTGGTAGGCATTCTACCCATTTGGTGAATGCACAGGTTACCGTGAGAAAATATTTATTTCCTCTAGAGCTCTTAGTGAGTGGTCCAACCCAGTCGATCTGGAGGTCAGACCATGGGAATGCAATGCCTCTGCTTTGCAGTGGTGCTCTGTGAAGTGGTCTGGTTGGCTGAAACTGGCCACAGACCACGCACCCTTCAATGTAGTCCTTGACATCCTTTTTCATTCCAGGCCAATAGGCAATTTGTTTTAATGCCGTCAGCGTGGCTTTATCTCCTTTGTGTCCTGCGGACGGGAGATCATGGGCATGAACTAACATCACCCCCCTTTGGTCATGGGGAACCACGAACACAGGTGAGGACGTTGGTCCATGAGCGAAAGTTAAGATGCCCTTGATTAGTTTTAGCTGTTTGCGCAGCTGATAGAGGACCTTAAGGTCTGGATCGGAATCCAGGTCGTCTTTAGACGGACTATTTTTGTTCGGATCAGTCAGGTACAGTATCATGGAGTTGATAGCAGGATCCGACTTCTGTAGTTGGATGATGTCTGGGTCAGTCAGTGCGGGTCGTACAGAGACTGCGTTGTCAGCAGGTCTGGCTGCGGCCTGTGCACGTGTGACTGCCATTACCCTGACTGTAGGTTGTATTGACAGAGTCTTGATTAACCAGGAGGGGTCGAAGGACCATAGAGGACCTTCGTCGGCACCTTCTTTGGCTAAGGAATCTGCAATGTCATTGTAGTACTTGTCATCGCCTGGGACTCTAGAATGTCCTGGAACTTTCTTCCAGTAGATCTGTAAGTCGTGAGATGTCACCAAGTGATCACACGCTATGAAAAGCTCTTTGTGTTTGACCACTTTTCTGTCGCTTGTTAGGAAACCGTTCTGTTTCCACACAGCGAGGTGACAAGCGAAACTCAAACGAGCATAGTTAGAGTCAGTGCAGATGACTAGCGTCTTGATGGAGCGTTCTACTACCATCTGGAGAGCTATTAGGATTCCTGCAATCTCAGCGTACTGAGAAGTCTGAGAGCCTAATTTGTAGCTGAAAGTTATCTGCTCTTGGTCTTGGAGGAGGACCCCTCCAACACCTGCTCTGCAGATTTTGTCGCGGAGGAATGAAGATCCATCCACGTACAATGTTGTCATATCTTTGCAGATATTGTCATCAAAGAAGTGGTGATTCGGGTCTTCAGTTACTGGGGGTTTTACCTCAACCGGCGGCTGGGTGGCTGGTACATCTTGTGTACACTTCTGGCAGATTGCCAAGTCCGTCCCCAGATGAGACTTCTTGTTTTGACCATAACGTATGTCTAGGTTAAAACTTTGAAGCGCCATGAGCCACGTTGCAACACGTGAGTTTGTCACCACACCATCTCTGATGCGTTCACTGTTAAGAAAAGTCACTGGCTGGTGTTGTGTTTCCACAATGATTTTCTGTCCACCAATGTAGCTGGAGAAATGTTTAACTGCCCACACTGTGGTCAGTAAAGCTTTCTCACAGTCTGAGAATCTCAACTCGGGGCCTGCCATCGTTTTGCTGGCGTAGGCTACTACACGTTTGTCTCTGTCGTGTATCTGGTACAGACCTGCACTTATGCAATGAGCTGAGAAGCCCACTTCCAAGTAAAACTCTTTGTTGTAGTCTGGGTAGACTAAACAAGGGGCTGACTTGATCCTGTTTATAAGAGCGTCCATTGCCTGTTGCTGTTTGTCAGTCCAAACAAATGGTACGTCTTTTTTAAGGAGTTCAGTCAGTGGTTTCGCAAGGTCCGCATAGTTTTCGATGAATTGGTTCGAGTAGTTACACACGCCCAGAAAACTTTGTAGTTCTTTGAGATTGGTGGGGACTTTGAGATTGTCGAGGCCTTGGGTGCGAGTCAGCTGTGGTTGTACTCCGTCTGGACCTACAAGTAGGCCAACGTAGTCCACTTTGGTTCTGCACCATTGGCATTTTGACAGTGATATCTTAGCACCAGCAGTTGCTAGTTGATTCAGAACGTGGTCGATCTCAGCCAAATGTGAGTCCAGTGTTGGCTGCCTCAAAAGGACATCGTCCACATAAATCAGTGTCCCACGCTCGTGGGCGTCAGGACATGCTTTGTTCAAGAAGATGTTGAACTCTGCAGGTGAGTTAGCGTAGCCAAAGGGACACCTGTTAAAGGTGTATTGACGGCCACCAAAAGTGAAAGCTAGTTTGTACTGATCCTCGGCGCGCACAGGGATGGTCCAAAAACCAGAGGCGACGTCGAGGGTCGAGAAGTACTTACCATTGGTGACCTTGGGCAGTTCCTGTTGGAGTTGCGTCATAGGCCATCTGGATAAGGGAACTTGTTTGTTTAGCTTTCTGTAGTCTATAGTGAGTCTCCACTTACCATTTGGTTTTAACACCGGCCATAAAGGCGCAGAGTAAGTGCTGTTACAGTATCGGATGATACCTTTTTCTAACAGGTCATTAATGATTTCTCTGATAGGTTGATGTGCTGCCAGAGGAATCTTGTACTGTCTGACAAATGCAGGGGGAGCATTAGGCGGGGTTGGGATGCTCACTGTGTGGAGCGTGGTCAACCCACAATCCATCGAGTCAGTTGAGAATGATTTCTCATATTTTAGAAGAACTTTGCGAAGTTTGTCCCTTTCTTCATCAGTTTTCAGGGCGTCGGCTTGGGCGACCACCTGGTCAATCTGTGAAGCAACTGAGAGGGGTTCTTGTTCTTTGGGGAGCTCCAGTGAGTCCCCTTCAGTGTCGTAAAACCTGTCAACAGGTAGTGCACTGTAAGTTTGAGGGCATAGACTGTCTCCTTTGTTGAAACCGAACCTGCGGACAGTGTCCTGGTCGGACTCAGTGGGGGAGAAAAGAGCTATGGCCTGTGTTGGTTTCGTGAACAAGACTTGCCCCGTGTGTTGATTTGGGATCAAGTTTTCTGGGAGTCCTCCCAGAAATGGAATGCTTAGCTCAAAATCATGAAAATCAGTAGAGATCAACCATCCTAGCTGTGTGTTTTTTGGGATCAGTACCTCTTCTGTGCTTGTGTTGCACACAGCAACAGTCGTGGTTCTGCAGTCGAGGGTCACTTGGCATGTGGCCTCCATGGACAGTCCTAAGTTGAAAAACATAGGAGATGGTTGAAAGTATGCCTGTTTTGTGCTAATAGCTTGTCCTTTCATGATGTGACACATCACTGGCTTGTTCATAACCTGAGGTGGTACCGCAGTGTTATGGCTGTTAGCAATCTGGCAGACCTCTGGAATGGTCTGTCCAGCCTTAAGGTTCTCTGTGGTTAGCACAGGAGAGTCACTTGTGGCCGTGTCTAGTGACCACAGTACATTGTTGTTGATGTCCACTCGGACACCTAATCTTACCAAAATGTCGGAGCCTATGTAGGTTGCATGTGGTAAGTTCGGGACCACGAGGAACGGGTGATCCAGTTCTCGTTGGTTCCAGAGCAGTTTCAGGTCAATGATCCCTTTTGCGGTCATTACCTGTTTATCGTTGGGGTCTGACGAAAAGCGGAAAGCCTTTTTGTTCATTTCTAGACCCAGCTGTTTTTTAACCAAGGTTCCATAGAAAGCTTGGCTGATCGCTGATTTCTCCGTCCAAGGAGACAGAACAGCATCATCGGTGTGGGATCCTTGGATCTCAACACCTTTGACTACCTGTGGTAGGTAGTGTTCAGTGAGTGCCGACTGTTTCAGCTCGCAGAGGAGGCTCTCTCGTTGGGCCTTTTCTGCCTCACCTGTTGCTGAAGGTTCACTTACCGGGATTGTGCTCTCGTTGGAGGATCCCTTTGTGCCTTCCGCGGTACCTGCTGTTAGACAGTCAGTGTCACCTTGTGTAGGCATATCGATTGGCAGTGGTTGGCTCACTCTGGTCCACATTGTCTGATCGCCATAATCTATAATCGCGTCGAAGCGGTTTATAAAGTCTTGGCCGACCAAAAATGGGAATGAGTCAACGGCGGACACGTGTACCGGGTGGTATAGCGTCATTTCACCAATCTGCATATGAACCATGGCTATAGCTGTTAGGGTTGTTCTCGTCTCTGAGAGTCCCTGCAATACTACAGCACATTCTTTGAGGGGTATTTCCCTGTCAACACCGCTAGCGGCTATCCGTAGCTCCTTCAACAGTGTGGGAGACATAATGGTTATGTCAGCCCCACCATCCAGGAGGGCCTCTTCTGTGAGGACCCCTTCTAAAGTGATTGACAGGTAAGCCTTCTTAGCGGGCCCCTTCCTGATAATGTTACACAGGAACCTATCAGGTTTTTTCCGACGTTTGTTACGTCTACCATTGTCTGTGTGATTTTCATTCACCTGTACTGGTAGTGCAGTCACACATGGGTCTGAGTGATCGGTCTGTGACGAGTCATTGTCTTTGGTGAGTGAGCTTTCCCCCCCTTTTTCTGATGAGGGGCTCTCGGACTCTGTAACAATGATGTCATGGTTACAATCAACGTCTTGTTGACTGTCTGTACCCTGATTGTCAGCATCCTGACCATCAGTATCTTGGTGACTGTCAGCAATTGTGGCATTGCTGTTATTTGTGTGTTCTGAGTCACTATCAATGATAGTGCTACACATTACTCCAGGTTTGTTTTCCTTGTTTGTTTTTTTCAAACTTTCTAACAACCGACGTATGTTCTCCATCTCTTCTGAGGACAGAGGTTTAGGGCCTTTTTTCTGGAACTTCTGTGGGTTTTTCCTCGCCCCAGACTGTTCAGTTTGAGGTGCAGGAGCTGGCGCATTGCTCGGGGGTCCCCTCTGGGACCACCCTCTTTCATATGAGTCTCCTTGGGACCCATATTTCTTTTTCTTTTGGAATGCCCCCCTTTTTTGATGATGGGGTTCTTCCTCTTGATGCGGCCTGTACCACTTAGGGTCTCTGGACCCCTTTTGGTCTTTGTTCCAGCGGACACCTTCATTTTGCGGTCTGTCAGGTTGGAAATTTTGTTTATTCTCGCCTTCCTTAAAAGAGTGAGCTGGCGCTCTTGCTCCTTCAAGGTCTAGCGTTTGGTATTTGACCTTTTCACCTGGATACACCTCTACTGGTTTCTTGTGTCGCTTGTATGTTTCAAAAACACGTATAGCGCACTCCTTTAATTCACGCATGGTTTTTTCTCTGTAGTCGGCCATGAGGTTGGCCGTTGAACCAATCTCTGAATATAGATTGTTCATAAAAAGAAACTTAAAATCACGTTCATCCTCCATCCCTGGCTCATTCCGATCACCAAAAAAGGCTTCGAAAAGTCTGTCATAGTATGGGATCGGATGTTCATTCTGCCCCTGAGTGATTTTCAATGCGGCTTGGTAGCCAACGTCTCCCATGCGAGGAGCATATTCTTGCAGTAGAGTTTCGCAGAAAAGTTTGTAATCCTTCAAAATTGCGACTGGTTGACGCGCAATGAAGTGCTGCACTTTCCTGTTTGTGGTGAGTTTGATCAAACTGATTTTATCGTCAACCGTAGCGTTCGGATAGCATGCCAGTTTAAACTCAATGTCTTTCAGATAGGTATCGGTTTCAGTCGAACCATATTGCCCTGGCTCAAAACGTTGAACGAACTGGGAAATTTTATGGAGTCGTTCTATTGGGACAGCGAATTGAGAGCCATTAATAGTGATATACCCACCCGTCTGCGCACCAGGTACACCTGTAGACATGGGGTACGTAGGTACCTGCCATTGGGTTGTCCCAGCAAATGTCTGTTGAGGTGGAGGGGGGTGGTGGCGGAGGGAGTAGTGCATCGGGCATGGGCGGGGGCGGTGGAGGAGGGAGTGGGTCATCAGGTATGGGAGGGGGCGGCGGAGGCGGTGGATTCTCAAGGTGTTTACTCATGAGATCCAAACATTTTCTCTCTTCGTCAAAGAGTTTGTTCATTGCTGATGCACGCTCTATTCTACAACTGTTCAGTTGGACTCTTAACCCATCATTTTCACGTTGTAACATCATGTGCTGTTCTTGTGATTTTCTATAATCATCTTGCAGCCTTGTGTACCGTAGTGATAATGATTCCAGGGTGTCCGTGCATTTGTCCAGCGCGTCCCGTGCCTCCTCACAATCCGCCTGAAGCGACTTGTACTGATGGTAATACTTATCCCTCTCCACCACACATTTTTCCAACTCACCTTGTGATTGGTCAAAATCCCTTTTTAACATTGTGCAAAGATTACGCGTTTGTTCAGCGCTGTCAATACTCGACTGTGTTAAACTCTTTACCTCCTGCTGTAAAGTGGCAACCTCCATTTGTGCTGTTAAACATGATGTAGAGACAGCCCGGCGTGCAGCAGTTTCAAAGTCTAGCTTGGCCTTTAACAGAAGGCTTAATTTAGCCAAACGTTTATCTCTGTCTGCTTTCTTTTCAGCCGTTGTGGTTCCAGCTGTTACAATTCTTAATGCTCTGTCCACATCTGTTTCCTCCATCAACTGTGTCTCTTCATGATAGTTTATGATGGACCCTGTGAGTGAAAATAAGGCACGTTCGATCCAATCTGCTTTGGTCGGGTCGTGGCCTTCAGTTGGCACAGGCTGCCCCGTATCAGTGGTGTTAGGGGTCTCACCCTCTGCGCCTGCCATCTTTTATCTGGAATTTCAGTGAAAATCAAAATAAAAGATGCTCTGTATTCGTTATTCTAAACTTTTCACTATTTGAAATAAACAGGAAAGTTTAAATGTGCACAGGATAACTGTGGAAGGTGATGTGTCAGAGAAAAGGAAGAGAAAGGAAAAAAAATTCAGTTATCTGGAGTGAAAACTGTACTTTTGTTTGTTATTTTAAATTCTTTTGTATTTAAAATAAGCAAAAATGTTTGTCTGTACCTCTGTTATTCTAAATATTTTATTTAAAATAAACAGGAGCTATTGTTTGTGTACAGAACAAATTTAAAAGCTGGTAACTCACCATAAAAATGCTGACTTTTTTATGATGTTTTTGAGAAAACTCATCTGTCAACGTCTTTTAACCAACAGGGGGCAGCTTCGAGACTTAATGATATCACGAGGAGACTGATTTTGTTTATTCAGTATTTAAACTAAAAACAACCTTTTCAGAGTTAGTTTCTAGTGTATCAGTGATA
>JBBPBX010029617.1:0-19060 GCA_038048925.1 Garcialebias charrua
CACTGCTAACAGGACCACACTGCTAACAGTACCACACTGCTAACAGAACCATGCTGCTAACAGGACCACATTGCTAACAGGACCACACTGCTAACAGAACCATGCTGCTAACAGGACCCACTGCTAAAAGGACCACGTTGCCAACAAGACCACGCTGCTAACAAGACCACGCTGCTAACAGGACCACACTGCTAACAGAACCATGCTGCTAACAGCACCCCACTGCTAACAGGACCACGCTGCTAACAGGACCATGTTGCTAACAGTACCATGCTGCTAACAGGACCACACTACTAACAGGACCACACTGCTAACAGGACCACACTGCTAACAGGACCACACTGCTAACAGAACCATGCTGCTAACAGGACCCCACTGCTAAAAGGACCACGCTGCTAACAAGATCTCGTTGCTAACAGGAACATACTGCTAACAGGATCATGCTGCTAACAGGACCACGCTGCTAACAGAACGCCATTGCTAACAGGACCACACTGCTAACAGGACCACGCTGCTAACAAGACCACGCTGCTAACAGAACCATGCTGCTAACAGGACCCCACTGCTAACAGGTCCACGCTACTAACAGGACCACGCTGCTAACAGTACCATGCTGCTAACAGGACCACACTACTAACAGTACCACACTGCTAACAGGACCACACTGCTAACAGGACCACACTGCTAACAGAACCATGCTACTAACAGGACCCCACTGCTAAAAGGACCACACTGCTAACAAGACCACGCTACTAACAAGACCATGCTGCTAACAGGACCACACTGCTAACAGAACCATGTTGCTAACAGGAACCAACTGCTAAGAGGACCACGTTGCTAACAGGACCACGTTGCTAACAGTACCATGCTGCTAACAGGACCACACTACTAACAGGACCACACTGCTAACAGGACCACACTGCTACCAGGACCACACTGCTAACAGAACCATACTGCTAACAGGACCCCACTGCTAAAAGGACCACACTGCTAACAAGACCATGATGCTAACAGGATCATACTGCTAACAGGATCATGCTGCTAACAGGACCACGCTGCTAACAGAACCCCGCTGCTAACAGGACCACACTGCTAACAGGAACACGTTGCTAACAGGACCATGCTACTAACAGGACCACACTGGTAACGGGACCACACTGCTAACAGGACCACATTCCTAACAGAACCACGTTGCTAACAGAACCACGCCGCTAACAGGACCACCCTGGTAACAGAACCACGCTGCTAACCGGACCATGCAGCTAACAGGCCCACACTGCTAACAGGACCACAGTAATAACAGGTCCATGCTGCTAACAGGACCACACTGGTAACAGGACCACACTGCTAACAGGACCACGTTATTAACAGGACCACACTCCTAACAGAACCACGTTGCTAACAGAACCACGCTGCTAACAGGACTACCCTGGTAACAGAACCACATTACTAACAGGACCATGCTGCTAACAGGCCCATACTACTAACAGCACCACAGTAATAACAGGACCATGCTGCTAACAGGACCACACTGGTAACCGGACCACACTGCTAACAGAACCACGTTGCTAACAGAACCACACTGCTAACAAGACTTTTCTGCTAACAGGACCATGCTGCTAACATGACCACAGTGGTAACAGAACCATGCTGCTAACAGGACCACGCTGCTAACAGAACCACGCTGCTAACAGGACCACCCTGATAACAGAACAACGCAACTAACAGGACCATAATGCTAACAGGACCATGTTGCTAACAGGACCACACTGGTAACAGGACCACACTGCTAACAGAACCATGCTGCTAACAGCACCCCACTGCTAACAGGACCACGTTGCTAACAGGACCACGTTGCTAACAGTACCATGCTGCTAACAGGACAACACTGCTAACAGGACCACACTGCTAACAGTACCACACTGCTAACAGAACCATGTTGCTAACAGGACCACATTGCTAACAGGACCACACTGCTAACAGAACCATGCTGCTAACAGGACCCACTGCTAAAAGGACCACGTTGCCAACAAGACCACGCTGCTAACAAGACCACGCTGCTAACAGGACCACACTGCTAACAGAACCATGCTGCTAACAGCACCCCACTGCTAACAGGACCACGCTGCTAACAGGACCATGTTGCTAACAGTACCATGCTGCTAACAGGACCACACTACTAACAGGACCACACTGCTAACAGGACCACACTGCTAACAGGACCACACTGCTAACAGAACCATGCTGCTAACAGGACCCCACTGCTAAAAGGACCACGCTGCTAACAAGATCTCGTTGCTAACAGGAACATACTGCTAACAGGATCATGCTGCTAACAGGACCACGCTGCTAACAGAACGCCGTTGCTAACAGGACCACACTGCTAACAGGACCACGCTGCTAACAAGACCACGCTGCTAACAGAACCATGCTGCTAACAGGACCCCACTGCTAACAGGTCCACGCTACTAACAGGACCACGCTGCTAACAGTACCATGCTGCTAACAGGACCACACTACTAACAGTACCACACTGCTAACAGGACCACACTGCTAACAGGACCACACTGCTAACAGGACCATACTGCTAACAGGATCATGCTACTAACAGAACCATGCTGCTAATAGGACCACACTGCTAACAGAACCATGCTGCTAACAGGACCACACTGCTAACAAGACCACGCTGCTAACAAGACCACGCTACTAACAGGACCATACTGCTAACAGCACCATACTGCTAACAGTACCATGCTGCTAACAGGACCACACTGCTAACAGGACCACGCTGCTAACAGGACCACGTTGCTAACAAGACCACACTGCTAACAGGACCATACTGCTAACAGGACCACATTGCTAACAGGACCACGTTGCTAACAGGACCACACTGCTAACAGAACCATGCTGCTAACAGGACCCCACTGCTAAAAGGACCATGTTGCTAACGAGACCACGTTGCTAACAGGACCATACTGCTAACAGAACCATGCTGCTAACAGGACCCCACTGCTAACAGGACCACGTTGCTAACAGGACCACGTTGCTAGTAGGACCACGCTGCTAACAGGACCATACTACTAACAGGACCACGTTGCTAACAGTACCATGTTGCTAACATAACCACACTACTAACAGGACCATACTGCTAACAGGACCACACTGCTAACAGAACCATGCTGCTAACAGGACCCCACTGCTAAACGGACCACGTTGCTAACAAGACCACGCTGCTAACAAGACCACGCTGCTAACAGGACCACACTGCTAACAGAACCATGATGCTAACAGGACCCCACTGCTAACAGGACCACATTGCTAATAGGACCACGCTGCTAACAGGACCACGTTGCTAACAGGACCACACTACTAACAGGACCACACTGCTAACAGGACCACACTGCTAACAGAACCATGCTGCTAACAGGACCCCACTACTAAAAGGACCACGGTGCTAAAAAGACCACGCTGCTAACAGGACCATACTGTTAACAGGATCATGCTGCTAACAGGACCACGTTGCTAACAAGACCACGCTGCTAACAGGACCATAATTCTAACAGGACCATACGGCTAACAGGACCACACTGCTAACAGGACCACGCTGCTAACAGGACCATGCTGCTAATAGGACCCCACTGCTAAAAGGACCACGTTGCTAACAAGACCACACTGCTAACAGGACCATACTACTAACAGAATTATGCTGCTAACAGGACCCCACTGCTAACAGGACCACGCTGCTAACAGGACCACGCTGCTAACAGTACCATGCTGTTAACAGGACCACACTACTAACAGGACCACACTGCTAACAGGACCACATTGCTAACAGGACCACACTGCTAACAGAACCATGCTGCTAACAGGACCCATTGCTAAAAGGACCACGTTGCCAACAAGACCACGCTGCTAACAAGACCACGCTGCTAACAGGACCACACTGCTAACAGAACCATGCTGCTAACAGCACCCCACTGCTAACAGGACCACGTTGCTAACAGGACCACGTTGCTAACAGGACCACGTTGCTAACAGTACCATGCTGCTAACAGGACAACACTGCTAACAGGACCACACTGCTAACAGTACCACACTGCTAACAGAACCATGCTGCTAACAGGACCACATTGCTAACAGGACCACACTGCTAACAGAACCATGCTGCTAACAGGACACACTGCTAAAAGGACCACGTTGCCAACAAGACCACGCTGCTAACAAGACCACGCTGCTAACAGGACCACACTGCTAACAGAACCATGCTGCTAACAGCACCCCACTGCTAACAGGACCACGCTACTAACAGGACCATGTTGCTAACAGTACCATGCTGCTAACAGGACCACACTACTAACAGGACCACACTGCTAACAGGACCACACTGCTAACAGGACCACACTGCTAACAGAACCATGCTGCTAACAGGACCCCACTGCTAAAAGGACCACGCTGCTAACAAGATCTCGTTGCTAACAGGAACATACTGCTAACAGGATCATGCTGCTAACAGGACCACGCTGCTAACAGAACGCCGTTGCTAACAGGACCACACTGCTAACAGGACCACGCTGCTAACAAGACCACGCTGCTAACAGAACCATGCTGCTAACAGGACCCCACTGCTAACAGGTCCACGCTACTAACAGGACCACGTTGCTAACAGTACCATGCTGCTAACAGGACCACACTACTAACAGTACCACACTGCTAACAGGACCACACTGCTAACAGGACCACACTGCTAACAGAACCATGCTACTAACAGGACCCCACTGCTAAAAGGACCACACTGCTAACAAGACCACGCTACTAACAAGACCATGCTGCTAACAGGACCACACTGCTAACAGAACCATGTTGCTAACAGGACCCAACTGCTAAGAGGACCACGTTGCTAACAGGACCACGTTGCTAACAGTACCATGCTGCTAACAGGACCACACTACTAACAGGACCACACTGCTAACAGGACCACACTGCTACCAGGACCACACTGCTAACAGAACCATGCTGCTAACAGGACCCCACTGCTAAAAGGACCACACTGCTAACAAGACCATGATGCTAACAGGATCATACTGCTAACAGGATCATGCTGCTAACAGGACCACGCTGCTAACAGAACCCTGCTGCTAACAGGACCACACTGCTAACAGGAACACGTTGCTAACAGGACCATGCTACTAACAGGACCACACTGGTAACGGGACCACACTGCTAACAGGACCACATTCCTAACAGAACCACGTTGCTAACAGAACCACGCCGCTAACAGGACCACCCTGGTAACAGAACCACGCTGCTAACCGGACCATGCAGCTAACAGGCCCACACTGCTAACAGGACCACAGTAATAACAGGTCCATGCTGCTAACAGGACCACACTGGTAACAGGACCACACTGCTAACAGGACCACATTATTAACAGGACCACACTCATAACAGAACCACGTTGCTAACAGAACCACGCTGCTAACAGGACTACCCTGGTAACAGAACCACATTACTAACAGGACCATGCTGCTAACAGGCCCATACTACTAACAGGACCATGCTGCTAACAGGCCCATACTACTAACAGCACCACAGTAATAACAGGACCATGCTGCTAACAGGACCACACTGGTAACCGGACCACACTGCTAACAGAACCACGTTGCTAACAGAACCACACTGCTAACAAGACTTTTCTGCTAACAGGACCATGCTGCTAACATGACCACAGTGGTAACAGAACCATGCTGCTAACAGGACCACGCTGCTAACAGAACCACGCTGCTAACAGGACCACCCTGATAACAGAACCACGCAACTAACAGGACCATAATGCTAACAGGACCATGTTGCTAACAGGACCACACTGGTAACAGGACCACATTGCTAACAGGACCACGTTGCTAACAGGACCACACTGGTAACAGAATCACACTGTTAACACGACCACATTGGTAACAGGACCACGTTGCTAACAGGACCACACTGGTAACAGACCACTGGTACAGACCACTGGTGAAAGTCACCAAACCAGTCCGCAACCAGATACGAGTGTGGCCAGAGGTGTCTTCAGATGCACTCCAGGATTGTTTTGACACCACAGATTGGAATATATTCAAAGAAGCTGCTACCACTAACAACAACACATGTCTCTAGGAGTACTCAGACACTGTGTGTTCATACATCACCAAGTGCATTGATGATGTAACCAACCTCAAGACCATCACTGTTCAGGCAAATCAGAAGCCATGGCTGACAGCAGAGGATTACAGACTCCTGAGAGCCAAGAGTGCTGCCTTCACAGCAGGAGATCAGGTGGGCCTGAGGGCAGCCAGAAACAACCTGTCCCGGGGCATCAGAAAGGCCAAGAAGCAGTATTCCAGGAAAATAGCTCATCGCTTCAAGGACAGCAAGGATACACTGAGTCTGTGGCAGGGAATACAGACCATCACAAACTACAAACCATCCCCCCAGACCTGTGACAGCACAACCTCTACGCTGAATGAACTGAATGACTTCTTTGCTCGGTTTGAGGCATGTAACAGCACACCTGCACAAAAACTCCCCCCCTCTCCTGATGGCCAGGTGCTGGCGCTGTCCTCAGACAGCGTAAGGCGATCATTCATCAAGATCAACGCCCGGAAAGCCTCTGATCCTGACAACATACCTGGTCGTGTGCTGAAGGACTGTGCAAGGGAACTCGCAGCGGTCTTCACGGACATCTTTAACATCTCACTGAGTCAAGCCATCGTCCCCACCTGTTTCAAAGCCACCACCATCATCCCTGTCCCAAAGAAGGCAACGCCCTCCTGCCTCAATGACTATCATCCAGTAGCACTCACCCCCATCCTGATGAAGTGCTTCGAACGGCTAGTCATGAAAAGCATCAAATCTGTCCTCCCTGCCTCCCTGGATCCCTTCCAATTTGCATATCGGCCTAATCGCTCAACCGACGATGCCATCTCCTCTGCCCTCCACACAGCTCTCATGGTACATCCAGACCGAACAGCGTTTCAACTTCCAAAAAGCTCCTCACGCACGCAAGTGGACGCACTTGGTATCCAGACAGGAACGCGAAACTGCGGCGGGGTGTGTGGGAGGAGCTTACCGGTATACCGAGTCCTCACTGCACTCCGCCAAGCGAGGAGCTTTTTATTTCTGTCTCTGTGGAGCAGACTTGACTGGTCGTGAAGGACTTGTCGCGAACACACAGCTACAATGAGTTTCTCTTCCATAGTCCATGACTCTGCGGGTTTTTTCTGTGTCCCACAAACAATACGTCACACAGTTGCGCAACAGCCGTCCCCTCGTTATCGCGTCACATAGCTGACTCCCCTCTCTCTCCTCCCCGACTCTCCCTGATTGGTTGACAAAGCGTTGAACGGCGAAATCTTCAGCATGTTGGAGGCGTGCTTTGGAGGCTGATGCTGGTTCACGTGCACGAAATAACGCTTTCCAGCACGCTCAACACGCACGTGACGTGACGCACGACGCCAAGACGCGGCTGGAGGCGCGTCCCCCATTGACTTTGCATGTAAACCGGAAGCTCCTGCAGTTGAAAACGCGTTCGGTCTGGATCCACCATAACACATCTGGACACGAAAGACCCTTATGTTAGAATGCTGTTCATCGACTTCAGCTCGGCATTCAACACCATCATCCCCCAACAGCTCTTCCTTAAACTGGACAGTCTTGGGATGAACACCTCAATGTGTAACTGGCTGCTAGACTTCCTGACCGGGAGACCACAGGCAGTACGGGTCGGGAGTAACACATCCAGCACCATCACATTGAATACAGGGGCCCCACAAGGATGTGTGCTGAGTCCCCTTCTATTCACCCTGCTAACACACGACTGCACACCATCATACAGCTCCAACCACTTCATCAAGTTTGCGGACGACACAACAGTGGTGGGTCTCATCAGCAACAACGATGAGACGGACTACAGGAACGAGGTGAGCCACCTGGCCTTGTGGTGCGGACACAACAATCTCACTCTCAACGTGGAGAAGACAAAGGAGATTGTTGTGGACTTCAGGAAGAGGGATGCCCAACATGCCCCTCTGACCATCAACAGCACCGCAGTGGAGAGAGTAGACAGCACCAAGTTCCTGGGAGTGCACGTCTCAGAGGACCTGTCCTGGAGCAGGAACACTGCATCACTGGCCAAGAAGGCTCACCAGCGTCTCTACTTTCTCCGCAAGCTGAAAAGGGCTGGAGCTTCAACCCCCATCATGTGCACCTTCTACAGAGGTGCCATAGAAAGTGTCCTGACCAGCTGCATCACGGTGTGGTTTGGTGCATGTACTGCATCCTGCCGCAAGAGCCTCCAGCGCATCGTGAGAGCAGCTGAGAAGATTGTCGGCACCTCCTTCCCCTCACTACAGGACTTACACAGCAACCGCCTCACTCGGAAAGCCCTCTGCATGGCAGGTGATCCCACACACCCACTACACAGCTGCTTCAGACTGCTGCCATCAGGGAGGAGACTGAGGAGTCTCCAGGCTCGAACCAGCAGACTGAGAGACAGCTCTGTTCATCAGGCAGTCAGAATGCTAAACACTCTGCCTGCTCTGCCTCCCCTCCCATTTGAACTGCCTTAACACAAAAAACTTTCTCACACATTACCACACAACACAAAGATTTTAACACTGGACTCTGTGTCATCAAACGGGTTATTCACTAAACTCTCGGTCATGTGCTCATTCAGTTTGCACTACTTCTCATATTTGCACTAATGTTTGTATTACATTACTGCCTATAGTCATACTACTGTTTACATTCACTGTTTACATTTATTAATACGGTTTACATTTATTACTACTGTTTACATTTATTACTACTGTTTACATTTATTACTACAGTTTACATTTATTACTACTGTTTACATTTATTACTACTGTTTACATTTACTGTTTATATTTATTACTACTGTTTACATTTATTACTACTGTTTACATTTATTACTACTGTTTACATTTACACTACTTTTTATATCTACACTACTGCTGATATATATACAGGTAGTCCCCGACTTACGAGCGCTCTTACTTACGAGGTCCCGGACTTACGAGCATGCATCTCATTAAAAAAAAAAAAAAAAATTTTTTTTTTTTTTTTTAAAATGAATACATGTACAGTACTGTACAGTCACCAAGCACTTAGCCTATCCTAACACAGTTTTTAAAGATGAAGGAGTGAGTTGAATTGTCTCCCTTTCACATAAAGGGAGCTAGCTCCCTTTATGGGAATGGAGCCTGCAGGGAGGAGGGAGACAATTCAACTGACTCCTTAACTGTGTTAGGATAGGCTAAGTGCTTGGTGACTGTACAGTACTGTACATTTATCTATTTATAAATAAAAAACAATAAAAAAATAAAAATATTGTATATACTGTATATTTTTAATAAATAGATAAATGTACAGTACTGTACAGTCACCAAGCACTAAAGCTAGATTCTTACTCGACGCGTCGCGCAGCGCGCGAGGGTGCGCGCTCCAAAAGTGACGCAATTTCACAGTCCCCGCCCCTGCGCGTTGGCCCCGCGCGTGGGATTAGCGCGTGTCGTGCACCTCTGAATTTTTGAAACTCCGCAAGCCTATGCGCGCGCCGTGGGCGCTACAATTTGATTGACAGGTCCCCACCGACAGCCTTCACCCTCTTCACGCCGGAGCCTGCAGCTGTTTGCGCCGCTGTGGTCGTGGAGACGGAGTCGCGACGCATGGAGGAATGTTTTGTGACACAAAATGTATTAAATTCTCCTTCATTCCTGATCTGGAGTCGGACTTTTCTTTTGTTTTTTCGCCAAAAGTCACGTGATCGCTTTCTCCTCCGCTGACTCCATGCATTAAAACCGCAAATAAAGACAACAGTTCAGCACGCGAGCGGAAAGCTATTTGTTTTTGTTGTGTGATTTCAAACAGTTCTTCTTCTACGGTAGATTTCTTCTTCTTTTCTTTCATTCATTCATTCAACCTTTATTTATACAGGCTAGCCTCGTTGAGTCACGGGGACTCATTTACAAGAGGGACCTGTCTCACTCACACCAAACAACCATCCACTCTCACACTCACACCTAGGGTCAATTTAGAGTCACCAATCAGCCTAACAAGCATGTTTTTTGGTCTGTGGGAGGAAACCGGAGTACCCGGAGGAAACCCACGCATGCACGGGGAGAACATGCAAACTCCACCCAGAAAGGCCCCGGACCGGGATTTGAACCGGCAACCTTCTCGCTGAGAGGCAGCAGCTCTACCAGTTGTGCCACCGTGCTGCCCTTCTACACTTCTCTTCTACACCTTTCTTGCAACATATGCACAGGTTTTAGAGGGTACTGCCACCTGCTGGTCCCTAAAAGAACAGCACTTTTCCATGCGCCGCCGTGCGACAACTATAAACACAGAGGCGACACTGTAAACGCATTTCGCCGCACGGCACAGTGCACGCGCAGCGCGCGCGCTCCAGCCTGCGGACCAAAAGTGCGAGTCTAACTCAGCCTTTAGCCTATCCTAACACAGTTTTTAAAGATGAAGGAGTCAGTTGAATTGTCTCCCTCCCCCCTGCAGGCTCCATTCCCGTAAAGGGAGCTATAGCTCCCTTTATGTGAAAGGGAGACAATTCAACTTACAGTATTCCATCATCTTTAAAAACTGTGTTAGGATAGGCTAAGTGCTTGGTGACTGTCCAGTACTGTACATGTATTCATTTATAAATAAATAAAAAATTATTATTATTATTACTCTGATGCATGCTCAATAATCCAGGTAGAAAAATCTAAAAAAGCTAAGTCTGGTCCTCTGGACATTCAAAAAATAAAACAAAACAAAGCAAAAAAAATGTAGAAACGTTTCGTCTTTCGTCCGAAAGACTTCCTCAGTCTGAGTTGCTGTATTCAGCTCAGTCTTATAAATAGCACCCTCTCACAGTGTTACACAACCAGTTGGCTGATGACAGCCTGAAACCAGCTGCTCACATGATCAAGGAGGGCCATCAGCCTTTTTTTTTTTTTTTTTCCATTTATAGATGGCCTCCCTTCACACCTTATAGCCATCCTCTCACTCCAATATGTATATTATATATATATATATATATATATATATATTTTTTTTTTTAATAGAGAGAAAGAAAGAAAAGAGAAAGTGAGACAACAAAACAACAATTATCCACAAAAAGAGCACAAGGCAAACACACCAAACCTCCGTCCACAATCCTGCAAAGCACATGACAGAACACAGCAACGAAACATACAAGCATAAAGACTGATAATATTCATGACCTTGCATTAGATTTCTATATATAAACATACCCATACCTACAAATATATATACAGTATACATACATATATATTTATATTCATTTATATACCCATCTACATATATCTACATATACATCCCTGCATCCATTTGTGTGTGGTTGTGAGCATGCATAAGTGAATAAGGTTCCTCCAATAGAACATTTAGTAGCGATTGTGAAGCATCAGAGATCCGTCCCCCCAAAGCCCGAGACAGACGAAAGGGCGATCCTTGGAGGAGGGCCATCCTTGATAGAGAGGAACAATGGTTTGAGAGAGGAGTAAAGGAGGCCATCTTTGTGAAAAGAAACCGTCCATCATTAAACAGGGGTGGAGGCCTCCGGGTTCAACTGTCTCCCTCTTACAATGCTGTGATTGCTAGTATCACTCAGCCCTCTGTGAATAGCAAACAACCATCAGGGTGCTAATGATCCATTGTTAGGCTGATGGCCCTCCTTGATCATGTGAGCAGCTGGTTTCAGGCTGTCATCAGCCAACTGGTTGTGTAACACTGTGAGAGGGTGCTATTTATAAGACTGAGCTGAATACAGCAACTCAGACTGAGGAAGTCTTTCGGACGAAAGACGAAACGTTTCTACATTTTTTTTGCTTTGTTTTGTTTTATTTTTTGAATGTCCAGAGGACTAGACTTAGCTTTTTTATATATTATTATTATTATTATTATTTTTTACTATGTGATCCTACTTAAGAATTTTTGACATACGAACGCCCCCTAGGGACGGAACTAGCTCGTAAGTCGGGGACTACCTGTACAGTATTCTTTTTACTAGCCTTATTGCATATGCCACTTTACCTCTATACCAATATCAACTACCTCATACATATACTGTGTACATTAACTCATATGCTGCTTTGTCACTCTTTTACAAATGTCAATGCCAGAACCTTCATTTTATTTTATAGATATACTTTTTATACTTTTATACTACTATGCAAAAACTCAGGACAGTATTACACTTTTATTATTTCATTTTATGCTTATGTTTATTAAATGTTTAGTGTTTAGTGTTGGTGTAACTTTTCATACTTTTATACTACTATGCAAAAACTCAGGACAGTATTACACTTTTATTATTTCATTTTATGCTTATGTTTATTAAATGTTTAGTGTTTTAGTGTTGGTGTAACTTTTCATACTTTTATACTACTATGCAAAAACTCAGGACAGTATTACACTTTTATTATTTCATTTTATGCTTATGTTTATTAAATGTTTTAGTGTTTAAATGGTTACTGTTGCACCGAGGGACTGAGAGAAATGCAATTTCAATCCTGTCTATGTCCTGTACATATTGTAGTTTTGACAATAAAGTTGACTTTGACTTTGACTTAAGAACCACGCTGCTAACAGGACCACGCTGCTAACAGGACCACACTGCTAACAGGACCACGCTGCTAACAGGACCACACTGCTAACAGGACCACGCTGCTAACAGGACCACACTGCTAACAGGACCACACTGCTAACAGGACCACACTGGTAACAGGACCACACTGGTAACAGAATCATGCTGTTAAAAGAATAACGCTGCTAACAGGACCACACTGGTAACAGGACCATGCTGCTAACAGAATCAAGCTGCTAACAGAATCACGCTGCTACCATGCTGCTAACAGGACCACACTGGTAACAGGACCACGTTGCTAACAGGACCACACAGGTAACAGGACCACGTTGCTAACAGAATCACGCTGCTAACAGGACTACGCTGCTAACAGGACCACACTGGTAACAGGACCATGCTGCTAACAGGACCACATTGGTAACAGGACCATGCTGCTAACAGGACCACACTGGTAACAGGACCATGCTGCTAACAGGACCACACTGGTAACAGGACCACACTGCTAACAGAATCACGCTGCTAACAGGACCATGTTGCTAACAGGACCACACTGGTAACAGGACCACATTGCTAACAGGACCACACTGGTTACAGGACCACGTTGCTAACAGAATCACACTGCTAACAGGACCACACTGGTAACAGGACCACGCTGCTAACAGAACCACGTTCCTAACAGAATCACGCTGCTAACAGGACCACACTGCTAACAGGACCACATTGGTAACAGAACCATGCTGCTAACAGGACCACATTGGTAACAGGACCACGCTGCTAACAGGACCACACTGGTAACATAACCACGCTGCTAACAGGACCACACTGGTAACAGAACCATTCTGCTAAAAGGACAATGCTGCTAACAGGACCATGCCGCTAACAGGACCACACTACTAACAGGACCACACTGCTAACAGGACCATGCTGCTAACAGGACCACGCTGCTAACAGGACCACACTGCTAACAGGACCACACTGCTAACAGGACCATGCTGCTATCAGGACCACACTGGTAACAGGACCGCGCTGCTAACAGAATCACACTGGTAACAGGACCACGCTGCTAACAGGACCCCACTGGTAACATAACCACGTTGCTAACAGAATCACGCTGCTAACAGGACCACGCTGCTAACAGGACCCCACTGGTAACATAACCACGTTGCTAACAGAATCACGCTGCTAATAGAATCACGCTGCTAACAGAATCACGCTGCTAATAGAATCACGCTGCTAACAGAATCATGCTGTTAACAGAATCACGCTGCTAACAGGACCACGCTGCTAACAGGACCCCACAGGTAACATAACCACGTTGCTAACAGAATCACGCTGCTAATAGAATCACGCTGCTAACAGAATCACGCTGCTAACAGAATCACGCTGCTAACAGGACCACACTGGTAACATAACCACGTTGCTAACAGAATCACGCTGCTAATAGAATCACGCTGCTAACAGAATCACGTTGCTAACAGAATCACGCTGCTAACAGAATCACGCTGCTAACAGGACCACACTGGTAACATAACCACGTTGCTAACAGAATCACGCTGCTAACAGAATCACGCTGCTAACAGAATCACGCTGCTAACAGAATCACGCTGCTAACAGGACCACACTGGTAACATAACCACGCTGCTAACAGGACCACACTGGTAACAGAACCATTCTGCTAACAGGACAATGCTAACAGGACCATGCTGCTGTATATATATATATATTTTTTTTTTTCACTGTGGGTGCTTTGTTTTTTTAATTTTATTTATTTATTTTTTTAACTCATGCTTTGGTATTGTGCTTTTTTGCGAGTTGAGATTCTTCTCATCCTGATCAGTTCATTGTTGACCTTGTGTTGATCTGCGTACGACAAAATAAACAATAAACATAAAATAAACAATAAACATATTAACCTCTTTGTTTGACATTGTTTAAATATTCTGCAGGTTTTGATTAAGTCACGTTTTGCTGCTGGTTAATTTCTGCAACATGAAATCAAAACGTTCTCTAAACATCCGTCAGACTGACCAATGAAGTCAATAACCCTGTTTCTGTGTGTGTGTGTGTGTCTGTGTTTGTTGTGTGTTTGTGTTTATGTGTTTGTTGTGTTTGTGTGTGTGTTTCTGTGTTCCAGGGACTTGAAGAAGAATTTGATCAGCACGGTGGAGTCCGGAGCCTTCAGGGGTCTTCTGGCCTTGAGGAGACTGTGAGTAGAAGAAGCCTCTTCTGTAAAGAAAACAAAAAAACAAACGGGAGAAGACGGGACAGAAGTTGTTGTTGTTGTTGTTGTTGTTGTTGTTGTTGTTGTTGTTGTTGTTGACTGGACAAATGGAGCTTCACACCAACCAGCAGCCGTGCTGACATGATGAAACTCTTCTTATTAAACTAATATTAAACAGGCAGAGTGTTTGAGTCTGTGCACGTGTCTCTGTGTGGTTAGAAGTTGTACGTGCGCACGTCTCTTTGAACTCCTGCTACATGTTTCAGTCTGTCTGTCACGCAGCTCTGGTAAAATCTGGATCAAGTTCCCACGTCGTGTCTTTGTGGGTCTCCCTGCACTCGAGTGCTCCTGATGATGAACGCTCCGTGTTGCAGCCTGATGACAGGAGGATCTGGACATGCAGGAAGGCTAACGGAGAGTTCACCGTATCGATTCTGGGCGGGTGCGCCTTGGGGAGAAGCAAGAGGCTAATTTAAAAATAAAAAAAATAAAGTGCTTCCCAACTGGTGATTACTGGAGCGCTCTGCTTCTGCTGCACCCGAGCAGTTCTTTAATGACAGCGTGTGGCCATGATGGCGCTGCGCCACTGGCTGACGGAGGCCCGCTCCAACAGAACGCTGTGTTTAAAGGAGGACGCGCCCGTCAGCACTTGTTATGTGAACAAGAACATTTTCAACTAGAAAGTTCCTGTAGGAACTTTGGCAGGGACCGCCACGTGGCAGCCATTTTTAAATGTTGATTTGACAGGAGCGTGTGTTGGAGTGCGCTCTCACCTTCCATCATACACAATGTCAACATAACAAAATCTATCGTTCTATCTTTTAAGCTATGGTGGCCATCTTGGATTTTTGAGTTGGACTCGGTGTGTGATGGAGAACGTTCTCAGCTCTGTATGTGTAGCTGAGTTAAAGCCATCTAGATGTAGCTTTGGTGCCCATCTTGAAATTTTTTTCATTCAGTATTTATTGCTCTCAGCCACCACCACAGAAAATTTCAGCTTAATATCTCTAAAATTGGCTGATTTAAAGTATTTTTCCCTTTTATTGAAGGCGGCCATCTTGGATTTTTCATTTACATTAGGAATGTATAGCAACTCTCTCTCATTTACGGCTGTAGGATATATGTACTGGTCAGTTTTACTCCAAATGAAAGAGTGAGTAGATTTTATCTGACACAAAATTATCATCAATATTCACGAGTTCTCTCTTTTCAGGATTTAAACCGAATAAATTGTGATTAGGCAAGATGTAATTGACAGGAAACGTTAATTTATGTTGGTTCAGCAGAACTGAATCATTTAATTAACAAATCATTAAATTACATCAACATTTACAAGTGAATTGGATTGGCTCTGATTAAATTTCATATAAACTAGCTGTTGACAGATTCAACTTTAGAACAACAGAACAAGCAATAAGGTGACATATTTACTTGTTTCTGCAGGTACTTTTAACTTACAGTTTGTTACTGGCTTAGGAGAGGTAAGAAGAAAGTTTCAGAGTTAGGAGGAATAAGAGAATGGCGGGAGCTGAGGGGTGAACTATCTTGAGATATTTCAACCAGAAATTCAACACACTCTTCGTCGGCTTCAGCTAGACTCTCATCCGCGATGAACAACGACTTTTTTACCTTTGTGAAGATTTTTTGTCTCGACTCCGGTAAAGTTGGTTAGCCTTAACATACACAGACGTCCGTCCGGTTTACGTTACTCAGGCTTCAGCTCGTTCATTTCCTGACGGCTCACATGAGATCCAGCACGGTGGCACAACTGGTAGAGCTGCTGCTTCTCAGCGAGCAGGTCCCTGGTTCAAATCCCGGTCCGGGGGCCTTTCTGGGTGGAGTTTGCATGTTCTCTCTGTGCATGCGTGGGTTTTCTCCGGGTGCTCCGGTTTCCTCCCACAGTCCAAAAACATGCATGTTAGGCTGATTGGTAACTCTAAATTGTGAGTGAGACAGGTCCCTCTTGTAAATGAGTCCCCGTGGCTCAACAAGGCTAACCTGTATAAATAAAGGTTGAATGAATGAATGAATGAACGAATGAGATCCGCATCCACCTACTCAAGTAGCGACCTCAGTTCCGGTTTGGTTTTTCAAGATAAAAGATTTCTTGAAGGAATTTCATTAAAGTAGAGCTTTTTAAAGCTTGGAGCGAACTTATAGCCAGTGATGCTATGAGTCCTTAACTGATGACATGTCATTGGCATTTAGACAGATGTTCATTCAGCTCTTAGATGAAAACCTCATAGTTCAGTTTCACCCGCAGACTAAAGGATCAAGCAGGAAGTGTAACCATAAGAAGGAGTTTGACCCAGTTACGTTCAGTTCCCTCATTGGTTTGTTTACCCAGAGGGAGAGAGTCAGAAAGTGTGAAGGTCGCTCAGGATAGGGGAGAAATATTGTTTTAAGAAAAGATAGAAACCAGTCGCCAGTTATAAGATAACTTGATTAGGCTTTGATTCACGTGTTAACATTTTTAAAACAAATCTGAAAAGTTCAACTTGACATATTTCTCCACTTTGGACAGCATTTTGATTCATGTTTCACATATTAAGAATACATCAGCATATTAAAGAAAGAGTGACTACTCATGCAAATAACAAATGATCATAAAATGACAAAAAGTTATTCTTTTAATTTATCTGATTATATCTGAATCCGGACAAAGTAAAAGAATAAGAGTCTCTTGTGATAAAATCAGTGTTCTGTGTCTCACTGAGAGCCTCAGTGAAAAATGCATCAGAGACGACGAAGGCCTGTATCACTACACGGCCAAACCAAATCTCAGCTCAATTACTCAAAGAATGACTGAGTTAGAGTCCATTTTGGAGTTTTGTGAGCTAGCTGTGAAAGCCATCTTGAATCAAAATGGTTCCAAAAGTTACTCTGTGCTTTGTTCAGAGACACCTCCCCTCCAGGTCATGTGACGTCACTGCGTCAGAGGCTGTGAAGAGTTCTCGGTGTTTTCAATGAGAAAAAGGCATCTTTGATTGTTGATTACGTCTCCATGGTAACGGGAAACACCAGTAAATGTATCAGCACACATCACGGTGCCGAGCCGGTCGTCTTGATATAACATCTGTGGGGGGGACATGTCGAGGTTCAGACCACATTAAAGCTGATCGAAGAGCAGGACCTTTCAGGTGTATAATAAAAGTCAGGATTTTTAAACGTGACAGACGAGAGAGACAGTCAGCTGCTCAGGTGCAGGAAACAAAGTCCGCCAGCTTCATTCATGACTTCTGTCCAGAGTCAGATGGAGTCTCTCGTCTGAGCTGTTTTTGCCTTTTTGTCCTTACAGGGACCTGTCCAACAACAGGATCGGCTGCCTCTCACCTGAAATGTTCCTTGATCTGAGCAGCCTTTCCAAACTGTGAGTACTGCGCTGACCGGAAACACGTTCCTCACTTCCCTGTAGGACCCAGGCCTCACCTGCACGTCTGTGGGTGCTTCTGAAAACTGACGTTTTCTGTCGCGTTCGCTTTGCCAAGACGAGAGTTTGTGAGAGAAAAAAGCTTTTTAAAGGTGGAACTGAACAAAGAACAACCAGATTTTTTTTTTCATTATTCATTTCATATATCCTAAAAACAAATTAATTATATTTACAACAATCATATTTACAACAACAAAAAAGAAAAGAAAATCAATACAATGAAATGAAAGGTAGCAGAGAGAAGAATTTTTTTTCATAATATCTGCCCCCTTTTTTTTCTCATAAATAAAATTCAAACAATAACATTCTTCAGTTAGTAAAACAATAAAACAAAAAAATGAAATCCAACAATTCATATGAGTACACATTATACAGTTTCACTTTTTTTTTTAGCAATCCAAACTTTATCAATTTCTTAAACATGTACATTGACTTGGCACTTTTAATATCATTTTCCAGATTATTCCACAATCTCACAATCTCATAAGATTCTGGTGGCTCAACTGGTTTCATGCACATCCACTAAGACTTTATGCCCTAAAAACTACAAACGATGAAGCTGTTTTTACTTGTTTTTTAAGAAAAATTTATGTCAATTTATCCAAGACCTTGAAATGATCTGAACATATCCAGAGACTATTAAGGAATGAGAGCAATTTATAAATATATCAATGCAAAAAGACGTTTGTGGAGACATTTTTCATCTCTGCAACCCCACAAGGCCTCAGCGACGTGTGGCTTCCTCTGGAAA
>JBBPBX010029617.1:20079-35768 GCA_038048925.1 Garcialebias charrua
TTCACTAAACTCTCGGTCATGTGCTCATACAGTTTGCACTACTTCTCATACTTGCACTAATGTTTGTATTACATCACTGCCTATAATCATAATACTGTTTACATTCTCTGTTTACATTTATTAATACTGTTTACTTTTTTTACTACTGCTTACATGTAATTACTACTGTTTACATTTACACTACTCTAATATCTACACCACTGCTGATACATATACAGTGTGCTCTGAACGGTCTTACTTAGGGATGCCCAATGTGCCTTACTGCATATGCCACTTTTTGCCTCTATAACAACATCAACTACTACCTCATACATATACTGTGTACATTAACTCATACGCTGCTTTGCCACTTTGCAAATGTCAATGCTAGAAACCTTTAGTTTATTTTAGTTATACTTTTTATACTCTTTTTTTATACTAGTATGCAAAAACTCAGGACAGTATTATGTTCATTAAATGTTTAATGTTTTAGTTTTAGAGTTGGTGTAAATTTTCATACTCTTATACCACTATGCAAAAAACTCAGGACAGTGTTAGTTTTACTATTTTATGCTTATGTCTATTATTATATGTTTCAGTGTTTCAATGTTTAGATGTTTACTGTTGCACCGAGGGACTGAGAGAAACGCAATTTCGGTCCTGTGTATGTCCTGTACAGTACATATTGCAGATCTGACAATAAAGTTGACTTTGACTTTGACTTTGATGGAGGAGCAGGTGGACCTGCAGGTGTGTCGGCACCACCTCCGCTGAGCGGTGGAGGGATGAGTCGGCTCTGAGGTCAGACGATCTGGCCTCAATTAAACCTGAAGTCACAGCGATGATCAGCATAAAGTTACAGCGATGATCAGCATGAAGTTACAGCGATGATCAGCATGGAACGAAGAGCGGCTCTGACGGAGGATTTTATTTTATCGAGTGAACTGAACTGAACTGAGCTCGCTAACACCACAGGCCTCAGAGCGGAGCTCCGCCCAGTTCAACCTGGTGCCTCAGAGACTGAGAACTGTGTGTCCTTGTGCTCCGATGAGATGGCGAAGCCACGTGGGACGGTGGTGGAGTTAGAGTGAAGCCACTTTGAATCCATGGAGGGGCACATGAGACGTGGTGATATTAGAATGATTGGACTTCCTGAGTCAGCGGGTGAAGCTCCAGGATGTCAGCTCTAACCCTGGACACATTGTTGATGTGTGTGACGGAGCAGCACATCAGACGATCTTTCTCTTCTACCTGCTCCTTATCCAACAAATGGTGTAAAATTGCATGTCTTGTTTAGTTTTTCTTTCTTTGTTTTTCACTTCTTATTGTCTGTTTGAAATAGATAAACAAACAAACAAATAAATAAATAAAAAGCCCTAAAACTGGACACATTTCCGCTGATCCATTACGTGCACCGACACCGGGCAGCAGCGGCTCGGATGGAGGATCCAGAGTCGTGTCCAGGCTTCACGCCCATCAAGACGTGTGAAAATACCACGGCGGGTCGCGGCGGTGGCCACACCCACTTCAGAGAGTCAACCATGCTCTTCTGCACCCCAGGAGTGGTGAGGAGCAGCGCTCACGGTGGCGAAGCGGCCTCTGCGGAACAGACCGGGGGTTATGCGTCACACATGGAGGGACGGACAAGGTGTTGGTCGACGCCATTAAAGAGGTGGGACACATCAAGACAAAGTCCCAGCGACAGCGGCGAGGATCCAACAAAGCACAGGACCAGAGTTTTATCTCCACAGAGACACTGGACACCTGGAGAAGTTTGTGAATCTGTGGAGGATGAAGGTTTTCTGCACATTTCTGATCAGAGACAAGTCCAATACAACAAGCTCCTCGTGTAAATATTTTATTTGATGCTTGTCCTGATCATTTTTAACACTGTTGTGTTACCTTGTTGTTTGTGTAAATAAAGTTTTGTTAAAAAAAATCTTCTTCTTGTTGTTGTTATTCTTGTTGTTCTTGTTCTTGTTGTTTCAAGATGGCCACGCTCCGACCGGCAGCAGCTTCATGGGCTCTCAGTTAATCTCTAGCTTTTAGTAGTTTTAATAGTGATTCTGTACCTGACTCTGCACGTTTTATGCGGGTGAATTATAGCCGAACTGAACTGTTGAGAATTGGAGCGGATTTGCCACAGGGAACAGCTGAAATCAGCAACGAACTCAAATCTACGGTCGGTAGGATGCGGCTTTTGAAGTCTTCCACCTGGAAGCTGCAGCGGAGGTGCTCACGCTCCGGCGAAAAGAAAAGGAAGCGGTGGTCCCGGCGTCAGAAGCGAGGCTGCCGGGCGGGGATTATGGTGAGACTGAAGGCGGACGCTAAAACCGGGAGACCCCCGATGCCGGCTCTTTTTCTGTCTAACGTCTGCTCGCTGGACAACAAAATGGATTTGCTTCGTCTGAGAGTGACAACGTCGGAGGAAATGAAGAAGTGCTCTGTGCTTTGCCTCACGGAAACGTGGATTTCTAAGGAAACACCAGACTCTGTGTATGAATTGGATGACAGACTCTTTTTCAGAGCGGATCGCTGCACAGAGACTACGGGGAAAACACGAGGCGGCGGTGTCTGTGTGTACGTGAGTACGGATTGGTGTAAAAACTGTGCTATTATAAAAAGCCTTTGCACAGCTGCTGTGGAGCTGATCACAGTGAGGTGTCGCCCCCATTATCTACCCCGCGACTATTCAGTGATCCTTATCACAGTTATCTACATCGCCCCAGATGCTAATGCTAATGTCGCCCTAGAAGAAATTCATGACTTACTCAGCTCGCTGCAGTGTAAATACCCAGAGGGGCTCTGCATTGTTTTAGGTGACTTCAATCACGTGAATTTAAAGGACTCTCTCCCAACCTTCAATCAACACGTATCCATAGCAACACGAGGGAGTAACACCCTCGATCACATCTACACGAATGTAGGCGCGTACACAGCGAAGCCACGCCCACCGCTCGGGGTTCTGATCATTTATCACTCCTTATGGTCCCAGCACAACTCCTCCTACTAAGACGTTGTAAACCAGAACAAAAGGAAGTAAAAATTTGGCTCCAGGACAGCACCCCCATGCTGAGAGACTGCTTTGAAAAAACTGATTGGTCTGTCTTCAGGGAGGCAGCTACTGATGGAAGCTCATTGGATCTGGAACTTTATGTATCTCAGTTCTGGGTTATATTAGCACATGCTCTGAAAATGTATCCATAAAAAATATGTTAAATCTTACCCCAACACAAAACCCTGGTTAAACAAAGAGGTTTGCACCCTGCTGGCAGCCAGGAACACTGCCTTCAAGTCTGGATACTCAGAGGAGCTGAGGAAGACCAGGAAAGAGCTGGTTGCTGGCATTAAGATGGCAAAGGCCACATATGCACAGAGGATCGAGGGACAGTTCACCTCACAAGACCCACGGAGCATGTGGAAGGGCATCAAATGCATAACTGATTATAAAAGCAGGAGCAAACAGTGCCCCAAAGACCCATCTCTGCCTGATGCCCTCAACAAGTTTTATGCACGGTTTGAAGACCCAAATAGACCACCCAGCACCAGACTCACCTCATCACCAGAGGAAGAGCATCTCAGCGTGACCACAACAGAAGTGAGGAGTAGTCTCAGAAGGATCAACCCTCATAAAGCAACTGGACCGGACAACATCCCCGGGAAAGTTCTGAAGGAATGTGCGGACCAGCTCTGTGAGGTGCTGGCTGACATCTTCAACACCTCACTTGCTCTGGAAACAGTCCCCACCTGCCTGAAGACCGCCACCATCATCCCAGTCCCAAAAAGCTCCACAGTGACTGGTCTGAACGACTATCGGCCGGTGGCCCTCACCCCGATAGTTGCAAAATGCTTCGAAAAACTGGTCATGACCCACATCAAAACAACCGTCAACATCAACGAGGACCCTCATCAGTATGCTTACCGTGAGAACCGATCAACAGAGGACGCCATCTCGTCCGTGGTCCACACTGCTCTCACCCACCTGGATCAGAAAGACTCCTACGTCCGTATGCTCTTTGTGGACTTCACATCTGCCTTCAACACCATGATCCCCCAAACTCTGATGGACAAACTATCCACACTTGGACTAAGCCCCTCCGTTTGTAACTGGGTACTAGACTTTTTAACAAACAGACCACAGTCAGTGAGGATCCACAACTTCTCCTCCTCCACCATTGCCCTCAGCACTGGCTCTCCTCAAGGATGTGTGTTGAGCCCCCTTCTGTTCACTCTGCTCACATATGATTGTGCAGCTACCCATCCAGGTTGTCATATTGTAAAGTTTGCAGATGATACAGCGGTGGTGGGATGCATCACAAACAATGATGAGTCCAGCTACAGGCAGGAGGTGGAACACCTGGAGAGCTGGTGCAAAGAGAATAACCTTCACATGAATGTGAAGAAGACAAAGGAGATGATTGTGGACTTCAGAAGGAACAAACAAACACACACCCCACTGAACATAGGTGGATCAGTGGTGGAAGTGGTCTCCAGCTACAAGTACTTGGGGGTACACTTGAATGATAATCTCAGCTGGACCAACAACACCACCAGCCTGATCAAGAAAGGTCATCAGAGACTCTACTTCCTCAGACGGCTGAGACGAGCTGGTCTGAGTAGCCCAGTCCTCACATCCTTCTACAGGTGTGCAGTGGAGAGCATCCTGTGCTCCAGCATCAACGTGTGGCATGGAGGCTGCACAGCTGCAGAAAGAAAAGCTTTGCAGAGAGTGGTGAAGGCTGCACAGAAGTCTGTTGGAGTCAGTCTCCCCACCATCACAGACATTTACACTTCGAGATGCAGGAAAAAAGCCACCTGCATCATGAAAGACCCCACTCACCCAGCACACACACTCTTTGCCCCACTCCCCTCAGGACGGAGGTTGAGGAGCATCAAATGTAGAACCACTAGACTGAGGAACAGCTTCTACCCTGAGGCTGTTAGACTCATGAATAAATAAATAATAAGAATAATCACTGTGAAATATCACATCATGCTGATGCTGATCTGTTTTCTTGTTGCTGTGTTCATCTGTGACCATCTGCTCATAAAGACTCATGTTCGTGCTGCTGTTTGTAATGATGTTTTTCTATTACTCTAGGGCTTAGTGTATTTCTAGTTGGATGTTTTTCTTAGTTCATATCCTAGATGTTATTACTGTTTTTCTCTTACATTTTGTTGTTGGATGTAACTGCAGTTACATTACATTACATTATGTACACAGGGTCCCATGGGACCCTGTGTACATAATCTCATTTCATCACATGTACTACATGCGGTGCAAATGACAATAAAGACTCTCTGACTCTGACTCTGACTCTGACATATAATAAAGGTGATGTAAGTATTTTAAGTTTATTTGATGAGAAAAATAAGTTTCTTTGATGTCAAATATTTTTTAAAGAAATATAATAAATTTGATAGCAAAAATGGCATTTTCAATAGCAAATATGACTTTTTGCTATCCAGTATAATGTTAAATGTGATATTTAAAATAACTTATTTCATAACAAATATAAAAATACATTAGATAACAAATATAAATTTATTTTTTAACATAAATGATAAATTTAAAAGCAAAATTAAAGTATTTTAGAGATAATCAAACGTAATATTACAAAAATAATTCAATGTAACCACACATAAAGTACCTCATTGTCAATTTATAAGCAACTGTATTGTTAGATAGCCAATATAACGTTGCAAATAAAATAATAGTGTCACACAAATAGCATTGCAGTAATTTTGTATTGCAATGTTGATAACATGAGTTTTTAGTCTAAACATGAATTATCATTGAGAAAACGCTTGCTGCATCCTTAGTTGTTGTGCAGGTTGATCCACATCTTCTGCCTCTGGGTCTGAATCAGGGTCCCATATATATGGCTGTACGAGGGAGCTAGCACTAGCCATTTCTAAAGTGCATTAAATGCTAATGTGAACCCTTTGGAGGGTGGAGTTTATGTAAATAGATTTTTGAAGGGCGTGCCATTCCGAGCTCATTATCGTAAACAGCTCGTTTTGAACGGAAGTGTAATCTGACAGAATTAGAAAGGGGATATTTTATTATCTAAGCATTATTTTGTGTGTAAAATTGAATGAAAATGGTCTGGATAGCCCACAGACACACCACAAAAAATTATATGACCTACATTTGGTCCCCTTTAAAAATAGCAGACAGCTTCAGATCTTTTTGCAAGGTGTTACAGGTTACAGGAGCAGATGAAGAAAGAGCTTTTTTGGCAAGTTCAGTCTGCACTGAGGGGGACGTTGCAGGTAATAATGACCTGAGAGCGCATGCTGTAACTGTACTGACAACATGACATGTGGGAGGAGTTATATGAAGGCAGCAGACCAAGGAGTGATTTAAAGATGATGTACCTATGTGAGAATCTTCATGAAGATAATGATGACCAACTGATCAATGAGTACAGAGCGCAAGGATGGGTATAATAGTCACAGACAGTTCTGATTTTTAGTGTGCTATGGTAGACAGAATCCGACATCTGCAAGGAGCTGGCAGGAGCATTTATGTAAATAATGTCACCACAATCGATGGCTGGAAGGAAAGTTGCATCTACAAGTCATTTCCAGCATTCAGAGTTAAAGCTGCACTGACATCATGTTTTAACTATAAATCATTTTGCACTACATATATTCGCTCGTCACCATAGATGCCTTGTTGCTGTCAATCATGACGTCAGCGATCAGTATCCATCTTGCTCTCCCGTAAGGACAAAGAAGCGAGGCTGCGTTAAACAGAACCTCCGCCCGCTCGCTCGAGCTGAGAGTAACGTAACTGGCTGTGTTCCAGTACGTGCAGCACTGTTTAACGCCAGATCGATCACTAATAAAACTTTTATATTAAGTGATTTGATCTCAACTCATCGTCTGGATCTGTTTCTGATTACTGAAACCTGGCAGAAAACAGGAGACAACAGCTGCTTCTCTGAACTCCTTCCAAATGGCTACTCCCACCTGAGCGCACCGCGTGGGGCTGGAAGAGGGGGGGGGGGCTGGCTGCAGTCTTCAATGAGGCGTTCAAATGCCGTTTGTTGCCTCAGAAAAACTATAACAGCTTTGAAATAATGGTTTTTGTGCTGGAATCTCCTAAACCTCTGCTGTGTGGCCTCTTTTATAGGCCTCCACAATACAATAAAGAATTTCTCAGTGAGTTTTCAGAACTACTGGCTGACCTGCTGCCAAAATTTGACTCGCTGCTCTTTTGTGGAGATTTCAACGTACACACCTGCTGCCCAAGTAATCAACTTGGATATGAGTTTCAGGACCTTCTGGACTCTTTTAACCTGTCGCAGTCTGTCTCGGGGGCCACCCACAGCCAGGGTCATACACTGGACCTAATCATCTCCCACGGCCTTCACATATCTGCTGTGGAGATCCTGGACACCTGTATTTCGGACCACTTTCCCATATTATTTGAATTTTCCACCCCTCTTGCATCGAAAGCTGTTCTCCCAGCACATCTCTGCCGCTCCATCACCCCATCCTCCCAAAGTCAGTTCACTGATGCCTTCAAGAGCACTGACTTATGCTTTGCTATCAGCCCGGACCCTTCTCTACATCCTGAGGACTTCATCACCTCCTTCCATCACACCTGCACAACGATCATGGACTCCATCGCTCCTCTCAAACAGGCATCTTCAAAAAACAGACCTTCACCATGGCTCAACGAAACGACGCGGGCTCTTCGACAACGTTGCAGAAAAGCAGAGCGAAAATGGAAGCGGGACCGGCTTCATGTATCTCAGGGAATACTGAGAGACTGTCTCTGTGATTATCAAAATGCTGTGAAGCAGGCCAAATCACAGTACCTCTCCAATTTAATCTCCACCAGCTCCAACCGGCCGAGGACACTATTCAACACACTCCAGTCTGTCATCAATCCATCTGTCAATGTTCTGAAAACTGCCACTCAGTCTACCTGTGACGACTTTCAGAGCTATTTTGTCAACAAAATAGACTCTATCAGGCAGAACATTGTCAGCCCATCAAACACTGTCCAATCATGTGCGTCTGCAATAACCACAGCTGTTTTTGACCAATTTGACCTGGTCTCACTGCCTAACCTCACCAAGGTGGTTCAGCAGATGAAACCAACAAACTGTTCTCTGGACATCATTCCATCAAAAATATTCAAACAGTCCTTTGATGTAATTGGTCCTTGTGTTTTGTCATTTATTAACAGCTGTCTAATTTCAGGTTATGTGCCATCTGCTTTCAAACACGCTGTGGTCAGGCCTCTTCTCAAAAAACCAGGCCTAGATCCTACAGCTCTCTCTAATTTCAGACCAGTTTCCCATCTGTCATTTCTATCAAAGGTCCTGGAAAAGATTGTTTTTACTCAACTTCAATCTTTTCTTGAGCACAACAACCTGTTTGAAAAATTTCAGTCAGGTTTTCGAGCTCGTCACAGTACTGAATCTGCACTGCTCAAAGTGCAGAATGACATTCTTCTGTCCCTGGATGCAAAAAACCCTGTTCTGCTGGTGATGTTAGACCTCTCAGCAGCTTTTGACACCGTCGACCATCAGGTACTAATCAACCGCTTGTCTCAGCTGGTTGGCCTCCAGGGAGCTGTGCTTGAGTGGTTCAAATCTTACCTGACTGGGAGAACCTTTTCTGTCATGATAGGCGATCTGTCCTCCTCTTCATCAACCCCTCTGACCTCTGGCGTACCACAGGGATCCATTCTGGGGCCAGTCCTCTTTTCTCTTTACATGCTGCCATTAGGATCAATCATTGCACGTCATAATCTGGCTTTTCACATGTATGCAGACGATTTACAAATCTATCTGCCAGTCACTCCCAACCCCTCACTCAGTTCAAACACTCTTGTCAACTGCTTAAATGACATTAAGTACTGGCTGTCTCAAAACTTCCTCCACCTAAACACAGATAAAACTGAATGCATTTTATTTGGTGCACCCGATGACACCAGCAACATCCTTCCCAGTCCCAGTGTTGGTTTTCCCCTCCCCCACTTCAACCCGGTGGTCAGAAATCTTGGAGTGCAGCTTGACTCCAACTTAAAGTTTGATAAACAGATCAGTTCTGTTGTCAAGACCAGCTTTTTCCAGCTCCGTCTGCTCTCCAAAGTCAAGTCATTTCTCAGCCGTGGTGATCTGGAGAAGGCCATCCATGCCTTTGTGACCTCCAGACTTGACTATTGTAATGCTTTGTATGTTGGTATTAATCAATCCTCCATCTCCCGTTTACAGCTTGTACAGAACTCTGCCGCGCGCTTTTTGACCAACACACGAAAATATGAACACATCACTCCTGTCCTGTCCTCTCTACACTGGCTCCCGGTTCAGTTCAGGATACAGTTCAAGCTGCTCCTGTTTGTTTTCAAAGCTCTGAATGGACTTGCACCTCTGTACATCTCAGAACTTTTGAAAGCCCATCAGCCCGGCAGAGCTTTACGATCTGCCAGTCAACACCTGCTGGAGGTGCCTCGCTCAAGGTACAAACAATGGGGAGACCGGTCCTTTTCTGTTGCCGGCCCAAAAGCCTGGAACAGCCTCCCCCTTGAGCTGCGTGCCACCTCTGATCTGACTCTGTTCAAAACCAGACTGAAGACCCACTTGTTCAAAAAAGCTTTCAGTGTGTAACTTTTATTACTTTTGGTATTTTAGTATGTAGCATTTTTTATTTCCATTGCCTTCTTTTATTACTGTTGTTTTTTATTCTATTTTCACTGATTTATTGTTCCAGTTTATTCATCTTTTTATCCTGTTAAGCACCTTGGTCAATGCAAGGCATTGTAGGAAGGTGCTATACAAATAAAGTTTATTATTATTATTATTATTATTATTATTATATATATATTATCATTGAACTATGTTCGTTTTTGCAAAATAAATTGTAAATGTATTAAAATTTCATTACAAGTTATGGTAATTTTCTTGCTGGGACACGCCCACAGAAATCCGAGAACTTCCGTAAAAGGTCACGTGACGTAGGGAGATGAGACTCTGCTCAGTGCGCACCTTGTAAACAACATGGCGGCCGATACAGAACCAGACGAATTTAGCAAATTGAGTGAAGAATAGAGCGATTTTTAGTCAGTTTGGGAAGCCAAAGTTATTTCAGGGGGTTAAACAATAAACAGCAGGTTCTAATTTATGTCTGCAGCTGTATTTAATGAAGCCTTACCAACGAGGAAGCAGGTGGCAAGCCGTAACGTTTGAGGACAGAGGAGGACGTCATGGAACCCGTTCACGTTGTCCACAGAGCACTGATTGGTACTGCTTTAATTAATGTATCCATCTAATAATTATTCAACATTACTTATAGTTTAAAAAAGATGAGTCCCTTTGAAGCATCTGTTTTATTTTCTGTTTATTCTAACGTTATGTGCAAAATTTCACCCAAATTCTGTCTAAATAACCACTACATTTTCATAGCTGATCATCAGTGGTTTCAGCTGTAATAATCAAAATAAAACAATATTTGATATTCACCCTATTATAAGTTTAATCATATAAATATTTGCTAATTTAAGCTTGTTCTACCTTTTCTGCCAGTTTTTTTTTTTTTTTGCATATTTAGATAATGTTATCAAGTTTTTTGTGGTAATTTCTGCTACTTTGAGCAACCATCCTACATCCTGCTCAGCTGATGTGAAGTTTTGACCTTTTCTTTGTGGTTCCTGCAGGGATGTGTCCTCAGTCGCGTGCTGATGGACTATATGACCAGTCTGAAGAGTGGACGCTTGCAGCCAGAGCACGCTGGGAGCGATGGGAAAAACGCTGCTGCTGAGGTTACATGATCACAGACAACATCCATCATCTGACACCCACCCATGCATCCAACATCCATCCATCCACCCACCCATCCATCCATCATCTGACACCCACCCATGCACGAGCAACCATCCTACATCCTGCTCAGCTGATGTGAAGTTTTGACCTTCTTTTCTTTGTGGTTCATGCAGGAACGTGTCCTCGATCGCGGTGCTGATGAACTATATGACCAGTCTGAAGAGTGGATGCTTGCAGCCAGAGCATGCTGGAAGCGATGGGAAAAACGCTGCTGCTGAGATGAGGTGACATGATCACAGACAACATCCATCCATCCATCCATCCATCATCTGACACCAAACACACTCTGTTTTTGACATTGTTTTGTTTTTTCTATTTTAAATTTATTAATAAAAACATAAATTCAGAAATATTTGAACAATTAAAACATGTTTATTTTTCCAGGTGTATCTGTACAAATTGCCAATGACCAGAGGTGATTGAAGAAATTCGTCGAAAGGTGAAGATTTCAGATGCGTTACCCAGTATAGCTTTCAGACAGGCTGTCTGGATGTTGTTCTAAAAATAACAAACAACAATAAAAAAAACTTATGATTGTACAGTATTATGACGTGATTTTGTCTGTAGTAGTAAAAGTATTTTGTGATAATAAATTTTCTAATACATTTGATTTCATTTCATTATTTAAACAAAAAAAATTTAAGCAAAGAAAAAAAGTACAAGGTCTGCCCTGCCCTTGGAAACCGCACCCCCCATCTCAACACAAACGTGGGGGAGGCTGTGTACAGGTTGCACTGACGCTGTATTCCCAGCCAGATAAAAGATGAGATGTTGGTCCTTCTGGATCAACTGAGGAAGTTTAAACTGGAAAGTGCTGAAATGGAAGAACAAGACCAAAGTAAGACCAAAAGTAAGTGATAGGGATTGAAATGAGCTTTATAATAATTGGGATGGATGGGTGGGTGGATGTATGGATGTTGGATGGATGGATGGATGCATGGGTGGGTGTCAGATGATGGATGGGTGGATGGATGGATGTTGGATGGATGGATGATGCATGGGTGGGTGTCAGATGATGGATGGATGGGTGGGTGGATGGATGTTGTCTGTGATCATGTCACCTCAGCAGCAGCGTTTTTCCCATCACTCCCAGCGTGCTCTGGCTGCGAGCGTCCACTCTTCAGACTGGTCATATAGTCCATCAGCACGCGACCGAGGACACATCCCTGCAGGAACCACAAAGAAAAGAAGGTCAAAACTTCACATCAGCTGAGCAGGATGTAGGATGGTTGCTCAAAGTAGCAGAAATTACCACAAAAAACTTGATAACATTATCTAAATATGCAAAAAAAAATAAAAAAAAAAAACTGGCAGAAAAGGTAGAACAAGCTTAAATTAGCAAATATTTATATGATTAAACTTATAATAGGGTGAATATCAAATGTTGTTTTATTTTGATTATTACAGCTGAAACCACTGATGATCAGCTCAAGGGCGTAGATTTCATCTCATTATTGGGGGGGACCATAAACAGGGAAATTTTTTAAGAGCAATTTTGGGGGGGTCGGCAAAGTTACAGTGAAATGTAATGCAAAATGTACAGAGGGAAGTTTATCCAAACTGCATGCATATACTATGCAGAATAATCAGCAATAATATTGATTTAAATGGCATGTGTTTAGTAGTCTTATTACTACTATTAATCAGTACAATAGTGACACTCATTACTCTTATAAAAAAAATTAATGTGTTCAATCTTTGCCACTTGTCAAAATGACAAGTGGCAAAATGAGAATTTTGCAAAATAGGTCCCCTCTAAATATTGTTTAAATTTCAGTTTGGCTTGTATTCATAGATTGCTGTGGTCAGTGTCACTGATAATCTGGTACACCTTCCCAAAATCTTAAAGCTTAAAAAGAAAACAGTTTTCAAGGAGAAGAAATACTTTAATGCAGGGGTCACCAAACTTTTTGAGACTGAGAGCTACTTCAGTGGGACCAAGAGGCACAAAGGTCCACTTGTTCGTTCCAAACAAATTTGCATGGTTCAACTTTAATTATAGTATTAATAATAATACATTTACATACATGTGAATATATGACTGCCTGATCACATCTGATCTGGTCTGTATTATTAAAGACTCCACACAATGATTTAGCTTGGTAAATATGATCAATTATTATTGATAATTACCAGTAGTGATTAGAACTCTCAATCAAGAACTTGAGTCCTCAGTTTGAATAATTTTTTGGTTCTTCTGTGCAAATGTAAATTGTTCTTAGCTTTGACTGGGAGTGTGGATGGTTGTTTGTCTCTTTGTCTGTCTCTGTGATGGACTGGAGACCTGTCTTGGGTGTCCCTGCCTTCACACAAAAGCAGCTGAGATTGGTTCCAGTCCTAAACAAGGGGGCATAATGGATTACTTATTAACTGATATTTAAACATAAACACTATTTCTTTTATGTTAAACTCAGTCTGTAACATTTGAAATTCGTTGTATTTTATAAATATTTTATTAACTGTTTTGTAGAAATGAACACGTTTGTAACATTCATTCAAAATATGCCTTAACAAATCTGTAGCATTTTTTAAGAACCTATTAAGAATAAAATCTTCCAGTTGCAGATACAAAATATCAATAATGTAATATAATAAACAGTGACATTTTTTAATTAATCATGTGACATAAGTATTGATCCTCAACATTTTTTATAATAATAATTTATTTATAAAGCCCTTTAAAACAACAGCTGCAACAAAGTGCTACACATATAAAATCATTTTAACTAATCATCACATCTTCTCTACTCTTTTTATTAATTATCTTTCACATATTTTATCATTACTTCTTTCAAGAGCTCCACACCTGAAAATATGATGAATGTGAATCCATCCTGCTCAAAGCTGCGCTGAGATTCTTCTGTCTGTTGTGAGCCACCAGGGAGCTAGTTAGCATTGAAGCTAGCGTGTTAGCTGATGAAGTGTCGCTCCTCGTTGCGTTTTGCTGTTGCTACAGCCACTAATGAGACACACTTGTCTTTCAACACTGTGAAAGACCTTTTCCTCCCAGTCACTGTCACCAATGTTTTAAGTAGCTACTTACTGGAAGTTAATAGTTTGTGCTGCAGCTCACTCCCACCCAGCGGCTCCGCGCCGAGCCTGTGACTCCGGTGCTCTTGTTGTTCCTTGTAAACATTGGACTAAACCATTTGCCAACAGAGAAGGGGGGGGGGGCAAATTTTCCTTTTTTTTTCTTAGAATAATGGCGGATTTCTCTCTTTTTTTGCCTTTTTATATTTATATTGTTTAAAGACACGGTTTCCTTTATTGAATTATTGGGGGGGACAGATCTATATTTCCCCAAGATTGGGGGGGTCCGGACCCCCCCAGGATCTACGCCTATGGATCAGCTATGAAAATGTAGTGGTTATTTAGACAGAATTTGGTTGAAATTTTTCACATAACGTTAGAATAAACAGAAAATAAAACAGATGCTTCAAAGGGACTCATCTTTTTTAAACTATAAGTAATGTTGAATAATTATTAGATGGATACATTAATTAAAGCAGTACCAATCAGTGCTCTGTGGACAACATGAACGGGTTCCATGACGTCCTCTTCTGTCCTCAAACGTTGCGGCTTGCCACCTGCTTCCTCATTGGTAAGGCTTCAATAAATACGGCTGCAGACCAGTGGCGGCTCGTGACATTTTCACCAGGGGGGGCTATACAGAGAATCCTCGAGTTACGTCAGGGATCCGGACCTACGGGTGTGACTTAGGTCGATTCTGCCGTATCTCGCGGACCAAAAACACGTGCCTGTCGTAGGTCCGCATTTCTGACGTAGGTCGCGGCTATACCGTTAACGGAGCGACGCACACACATTTAACGGCATGAGACTGAACAAGCGGACATCCTGTGCCATAAACATGCACAGAACTTTATTTACAAACACTTACATAACACATTATACCACACATTCATCCATAAACACACAAAACCAGTACAGCATGTACTGTACAGGTACAGTACTGTAATGTTTTTTCCAGCACAGACAAAGCATACAAAATACTGTACAGTACAAATCTCTTCCTGAACAGTTCTCAGCCATAATCTGCAAATGAGTTCAACCATGAAACATGAACACTTCTCTTTGAGCAGGAGCTGTTAACATCAAAATCCAGCAAATCAGCAGGAACTCCCATCCATTCATCCATCCATCCATCCATCCAGCAGCAGCAGCAGCACCAGCTTATTGACATGAATCAGCACCAAATCAGCCGAAAATCACATCCATGCAACCATCATGTTTTTGAAACCAGTGCAGTCCATGTGGTGTTTGTGTTTGTGTGCAGTCCATGTGGTGTTTGTGTTTGTGTGCAGTCCATGTGCATGAAAAAGTCCATGAACTCTAAAAAAAGCTAGAAGCAGCAGAAAAAGGAAACAAGGAAACAAAATGTCCTTACTTTGACTGAAGTGTAGGTAGCCACTGATGTTTTTCTCAAGTTCAAACCTGGATCAGATGGAACTGCTTAGCCAGTGCTCAACCATGAATGATGGGAGCATTTTAGGCCAGGTGTGGGCTCAGTGGTGTGGTCCTGATGTGAGCAGTTCTGTCCATCAGAACAGGTGTTTTTTTGTTTGTTTTTGCAGCAGTCATACATGCAGAAGGTGTTGACACAGGTGATGGATGGAGGCAGATGGAAGGACACCAGAGACAGGCAGGACTGATGTCCTGGACGACAGAGGCAGGACAGAGTGGACACACGTCCATCCATGAGGAAAGTCCACGATGTGAGCTGTGAGCTGTGAAGAAATAACAACAACACAAAAGTGAAAGACTATTATTGAAAGACTATTGAAAGACTGTTCAGTACAGCAGGACAGATTCTCTCTCCCTAAAGAGCCAGACATGGACTCAAAAACT
>JBBPBX010029618.1:4306-19746 GCA_038048925.1 Garcialebias charrua
GAGGCAGACCTGTGCAACCTCTGCACCGCTCGACAACGCCTGCCCCACCACAGAAGCGGCCAGTGCAAGTGCCCAACCTTGCACCGAGCACGCATGGAGCAAAAACAGGTTTGTTCCCCGCCAAGCGGCCAGACACAGGGCCTCCTCAGTGAACCGGGACACCAGACAGAAATGTGCCTGATGAACCAGGTCCACGTTTCCACATTACATGATCACCTGCCCAAGCGGTACTGGGAATGATCCCTTCATGTCCAGACTTTATTTGTAACACAGTACAAAAAGATCCAGGCAGTAAACGGACACAAGGCGTTCTTTGTTGATTACTGGCGTTTAATAACCATGCCGTGAGAACTGTACAAACAGAAATTACATTTTTACAGAAAGAAAGACATTCTCATAGAGAATAAACAAATATTACACAGCAAAACATTTACAATCAAGTTCCTTGACTTACAAAAAATGGAGGCATTACGTCACCTTAAAACACGTGGCTAACAAACTCCACAAATTCTTAAAATAAACTGTCTATTTCCACACAAAACAAAAAATACAAAACTGCGTACCTCATTGGCCGCTTCACCTGAAAGGGTTAAGACAGAAACCTCATGTAGTCTTCTTGTAACCCAGCTACACGAGCCTCGGTGCACGCTTCACCAGACCTCTTCATCAACTAAGAAAATAAAAGCATGCTGCCCTCTACAGGGTGTAGCGTGTCACAAAAATATGTGCCTAAATGAAACAACAAATTAAACATTGGTTCCACTCCAGTAACATTTATACACTCTTTAATAAACATAAAATATTTTATGATGCTTTAACTTATTTACACCAACTTAAAACAATAAAATTAACCCAAACTGTATAATTGCTGCTGATGGCAGCACACTCCCACCAAATCACAGGTGATTTCCTACTAAACCTGAATGCAAAGGAAAACAACAAATGGCTGTGGTCTAACATACGTTATAGAAAGTCATGTGTCTTAGTTTTGAGCTACTCAGCTTTGACTAGAGTAACTGTTTTGTGGATGGGTCTTTCAAGATATACTGGTTTGTTAACTCTTTTCCCTTGGTCATCCAGTGTCGCATCACTCATCAACAGTTCAAGTTTCCTAATGACTCCCTCTTCACTAGGGTACACTTTAGTGACCTTGGCTAGTTTCCATTCATTTCTGGGTAGAGTATTGTCCATCAGAATCACAATGTCATTGATCTTGGCATTTCTCTGTGTCTTGTGCCATTTATTTCTTTGCTGAAGATTCAGCAGATATTCCCTTTTCCATCTGGTCCAAAATTCATTGGCCAAGTATTGTACCTTGCGCCATCTTTTGCGAAGATAAAGGTCTTCTTTCACAAACTCACCAGGTGGTGGTAAAACCACTGAAGACTTCATGGTCAGGATGTGATTCGGCGTAAGAGGTTGTGGAGAAGTGGGATCACTGAGCAGGTGAGTTGTTAAGGGCCTACTATTTATGATCGCCATAACTTCATAAAGGTATGTACGTAAAGATGAAATGTCAAGCCTTTTGGATGAATGATCCAAAATGGATGTCAACACACTTCTTATTGTCCTGATCTGCCTTTCCCAGGCTCCACCCATATGACTAGCAGATGCTGGGTTCATGACAAATTCACAACCTAGTTGTTTTAGGCCTTCTTGGTCCATTTTCTTTAAGGATTCCAGGAATTCTCGTCTTGCTCCAACAAAGTTGGTTCCCTGATCTGACCGAAGCTGCCGCACATTTCCACGTATGGCAATAAGTGTTCGAAGAGCGTTAATAAAAGCGTCAGATGTCATGTCGTCAAGTAGCTCTATATGCACAGCACGCGAGCACATGCATGTGAATAGCAGACCGTAGCGTTTAAGTTCCTTTCTTCCCTCCTTAACGTAAAATGGGCCGAAGCAGTCCATTCCACAATAAGTGAAGGGAGGCGATGTTTCCACTCTTTCATGCGGTAAATCTGACATTCTTTGCACTTCAGTATTTCTTCTGAACTTTCTACATTTCACACACTTGTAAATGTAGGAAGACACTGTGTGACTGCATCCCAATATCCAGATGCCATTTGATCGCAGCTCGTTCATAGTCATCCCACGTCCCTGGTGATGAACCTTTTGATGGAAGTGATCAATGAGCAGTTGTGATATATGGGTTTTGCTTGGCAAGATTGCTGGATGTTTAATGTAGGTGTGTAAAGCTGAACGCTCCAGCCGACCTCCTACTCTGAGTACACCCTTTTCATCCAGGAAAGGATTCAGTTTATGCAGCCTGTTTGTGTTGTTCTTTGTTATCTCCTTCTTGGATTTTAGATCTTTGATTTCTTCAGAAAACACTTCCCTTTGGACTGTAGCTATGATGAAAAGCTCAGCCTCTTTTCTCTCCTCAAGATTGGTGATTTTGTTAGTTCTGGAGAGTGAACCCTTGACCTCTTTGACACATCGCATGAGTGGTGCAATGGCTTTAACCAGTCTTGTCCAGTTTGAGAACCTTGAGAAACGATTGAGCAGAGACTCTTCTGTCGTCAGTGTCTTATGAACAAAAGTTTTTCGTAGTTCTGGATCTTATTACTACTGCTTTACATTTATTAATACTGTTTACATTTACACTACTTTTATCTACACTACTGCAGATACATATACAGCATTCTCTGACTAGCCTTATCTAAGGATGCCAAATGTGCCTTATGTGCCTTACTTCATATGCCACTTTGCCTATATACCAACATCAACTACCTCATACATATACATGTACTGTGTACATTAACTCATATGCTGCTGTGCCACTCTTTGCAAATGTCAACGCTAGAAACTTCAGTTTATTTTATAGATATACGTTTTATACTTTTTATACTACTATGCAAAAACTCAGGACAGTATTACACTTTTATTATTTCATTTTATGCTTATGTTCATTGGGTGTTTGGTGTTTTAGGGGTGTTTGGTGTTTCAGTGTTGGTGTAAATTTTCATACTTTTATACTATTATGAAAAAACTCAGGACAGTGTTACACTTTTTTACTATTTTATGCTTATGTTTATTAAATGTTTTAGTGTTTAGTGTTTAGATGGTTACTGTTGCACCGAGGGACTGAGAGAAACGCAATTTCGGCCCTGTGTATGTCCTGTACATATTGCAGTTCTGACAATAAAGTTGACTTTGACTTTGAAAAAGCTGGTAAATCTGTCGCATGCACAAATCATGTTCTCCCTGCTGTGAGTGACATAAAATCATGTACGTCGTTGCACATAAGCACGAATAAAGCTCATACAACAGCCCCTCTCTGTTTTATTGACTCTCAAAAAATAAAAGGCAACAAAACACAAGTAACTTCAGCAGAACAGGTCCCTCTGGCCTGCCAGCCGTCATAAAGGGAGGGGGCCATTTACCCCCTCTCCCTCACGGCCCACGGGGTGTTAGCCTAATCAATGAACCCCCGCAAGGTGCCTCTGCCCCGTCTTTAGATGACAGGCACGGAGGCGTCTGCAAGTAGACCCCCACCCCTCATGGAGACAGGTGAGGGGGGTCACGTGTTCCAGCTCCCGTTCCATTGTGAACGACGGGGCGGTCAATACACTAACCAACAGTGGTGGGCAACGCTAATCCAAAAATTAGTTCCGCTATTTCTAAAGCACTAATTAATTTATTTAGGTCCGCAATTTCAAAAGCACTAATGTCTTATGAAAATTAGGGGAAGCTAATTCTAATCCGCTAATTAAATTCAACAATTGGTAGCAGCAAGTTATGCAATATTTGCACTACACTGCCAACTAGCGGTGCATGAACTGTTATACAGTAAGTTGTTTGAGTTTCAGAGTATTTAGTTTGGTTCTCTTCAACAGGTTTGACAAGGACAAAATGTACCCATTCCAAAGTCTGTTAGCTAAACTGCAGACATATTTGGCTGTTTTTTTTTTTCTTCTTTTGTTACTTTTAGTACCACTAGATCGCATGTGTCAAACTCAAGGCCCGTGGGCCAAATCCGGCCTACCATAACCGTTTCTGTGGCTCTCTACACCCTAGAACTTCAAGATAACAGTTGTAAGCATGTTGCTCTCAGGTGATGGGTCCCCATCCCTACACTCCCTGGTCTCTCTGTTAATTGTCTTGCTTATCTCCTCCATTTTGTTGTCCAGGTGTTTGTGATTGTCATGCTGTGTGTTCATGTACCTGTATATAAAGTCAGGGATTTTTTAATTGATAAAGCTCTGTATATGTTGTATAACACAATCATTGTTCCACATTTAATCTATTGTATTGAGGTTTGGGGAAAAGCGTGCAAAACAATTACAAAGCCTGTTTTTATTTTACAAAAGAGAGCTGTAAGAGTAATCACCAGAAAACATTTCAGTCACCCATCAAACACCTTGTTTCTTCAGCTAAATTTATTGAAATTCCAGGAATTGGTAGAATATAGTATTTTATCAGTTATGTATAGGGCTCATAATAACACATTACCTTTAAATATCCAAAGAAATTTAGACAAAGTTATTACAATCTTAAAGGGACAGATATTCATCAAACCACAATTCAGAACCAGCTTAAAGGGACGGTCTACCTCAATTCAGGGAGTTGGATTGTGGAATGTTCTGGAGAGTGATGTTAAAAATGCAAATTCAATTCATTCATTCATTCAACCTTTATTTATACAGGCTAGCCTCGTTGAGTCACGGGGACTCATTTACAAGAGGGACCTGTCTCACTCACACCAAACAACCATCCACTCTCACACTCACACCTAGGGTCAATTTAGAGTCACCAATCAGCCTAACAAGCATGTTTTTTGGTCTGTGGGAGGAAACCGGAGTACCCGGAGGAAACCCACGCATGCACAGGGAGAACATGCAAACTCCACCCAGAAAGGCCCCGGACCGGGATTTGAACCGGCAACCTTCTCGCTGAGAGGCAGCAGCTCTACCAGTTGTGCCACCGTGCTGCCCAATGTATACATTTAAGAAAAAGGTCAAAAAGGACTTGCTCAAAAACTATATATGATGTAGCTTAGTGTGTTTGTGTATTACAGTTAGAAAAATTAGTAGAGTTATTCATTTTGTGATGTAGTTTGAAGGTTATCATTGGTTGAACAAACTGTGAAATAAGGGGCAGATATAATAAGATTTCATCTTCTTTCTGCTCCTTTCATTTTATCCTACTTGTATTCTTGTATCTGATGAAACTGTTTTGTATTGTTCTTTTAAAATGAATGAATAAACATCAAATCAAATCAAATCAACGGCCCAGTCAGAGTCCAGAACCTGAACCTGAAACCTTCAGAGAGCTGAGCAGAAACCTCAAAGAACTGAAGCAACAATGGAAAGAAGAGTGGGTCAGAACTCCTCCAGAACCAGGAGAGAGACTGATGAAGTCAGAGAACCACAGAGGATTCTGCTGCTGAAGGAGGTTCTGTTGGGTCAGAGGCACAAGCTGAGGTTAAATTTTAATGATTTTAGAACTTGTTAAAGATCATCCATCCAGCCATCCAGCTAACTGTCTATCCATCCATCCATTCAGCTAAAAGTCTATTCATCCTTGTATCTGATGAAACTGTTTTGTATTGTTCTTTTAAAATGAATGAATGAACATCAAATCAAAAATAAGTCTGTATCTCTGTGTTTATCATTGTCCTGGCATTGTCTCCTGTTGCCTCTGTCTCCTGAGTTCCTTGTGATTCCCTGAGTATGTAAGTTTGCTGCCCTGTCTATTTTATGTTCTTAATTTCTGTGGCCGTCGCGGACGCCATTTTGAAGAGTCCTAATGGTGAACTACTTTTTTTAAATCCAGCAGATTTGACCATTTCGTGAAACTCTCAAGCTCAGAAAAACTTGTGCTATAACGTCAGCTATGAAATATATTTTTTCTCAGCAAAGAAACAATTGTTTTACCGTGTTTTCTTGTAAAATCCTGGCTTCTTTGGCCGTCGCGGACGCCATTTTGAAGAGTGCTAATGTGGCGAACTTTTTTTAAAATCCAGACGCGTCACGTAGGCCGCTGAGAAACATCCACAAGTTCAGTTCACCCTCCATGTTAAAAAGTCTTCGTCTGACTCTTCGAAAACAAGCAATAAGGCTCCAGAGTAACACACTGGCTGCTAACTGCTATAGAGAGAGCACACACCAAGAGACTGAGGGGGACGCTTTTTTGTGACGGACCACATCCGGCGCTGCTCGTAAATACGTTATTTCGTTTTTACTGATAGATAATTAGTTATTAGCGGTACTGCATTTTAAATAAAAATAGCACAAATCCGCTTATGAATTATAAAACTTAGTCAATCCGCTGTAAAGCTAACAGATTATTTAGCTACGCTAAAAGCGGATTAGCGCAATAGCGCTACCTAGCGGTGGGAGGCCCACCACTGCTAACCAAGCTAACACGTGACATGTCCGCACCTCAGGGAGGTGCGCCGACAGAATCTAACGACGGGGGGCCACGTCAGATGCCCACAGGTAGCCACAAGCTTCACACCTTCACAACAGCAATTGTGTTCAAGCTGTTGTGCGTGTAAACAAATCCGAGTTGAATCAGATTCCTCTTCCTGTTTTTCGAAGGGAACTGGGATCTCTATCACCAAATAATCTAAGGTCTGCCAAGCTCAAAGAATCATCTCCACGTTCTCACGTTGCAGCTGTCCCTTATTATTAATGAGTGACACGCAATGTCCAAGCAGTGATCAGGTAGCACGTGACTTTCCTCACTGTGCTGGTTCAGCTCTCCTCTCAAACAAAATTCTCCCAACGGGTGAAACACAGACCCTGGTCGGTTTGTCTGGTTCCGACGCTCTGTTAAGGCCAAAGACCAGTAAACTGGACCATTCCAGAAAACGGATTGGAGTCAGAAGATCTGCTCGTTTACAAAACTCGCAGTTTCTCAGTCCCATGACCCCAAATTTGGAGAGAGAAAACAGACTTTCTGCTCCAATTCTGTCTAATAAGGATGATAGGTTGCATCTGCCCTCGATCACCCTCGATCAGAGCAGCCTGGTAGCACATCGGCAAGGAGACCCTCTTCCCAACTTGGTTGACCCCCAGGGGTTCACAGCCTCTAGGGCCCTTGGATGAGAACTGGATACACCAACTGCTCTTCTTCACGGACAAACTATGTCACCGGAAGAAGCAGTCCCACCGCTTAGGCCAGGAACTATTAAAAAGTCCAGCTTGTTGGCAGAAAAGAACAAGCTGATGGCATCAGGCCTGCCGGAAAATGTGGTAAAAACCATACAAAATGCCCGTGCTATGTCAACACAGTCTCTCTGTGCACAGAAGTGGCGTATTTTTGAAGCCTGGTGCTCAGAAAGAAATATTATTTCTTACGCATGCGACTTGGCTCAGCTCCTGACTTTCCTTCAGGACTTACTGGAAAAAGGTCGTTCTTACTCAACGATTAAAGTTTTCCTATCAGCTATTTCAGCCTGTCACGAAGGCTGGGGACACAGGACACCTGGCATGCATCCAATCATAATAAAATTTATGAAAGGTGTGCTTCGGACTAAACCACCCAGCAGGATCCTGACCCCTGGTTGGGATCTTGGCCTGGTCTTGGATGCTCTCTGTGATCCCCCATTCGAGCCATTGAGTGAGGTTAAGATAGATCTGTTATCTTATAAAACCGCTCTACTCCTGGCACTTTGTTCGGCGAAATGCCTGGGTGACCTCCATGCATAGTCTGTACATCCAATGTGTACCAGATTCGCCCCTGACGGGTCAAAGGTCACTCTAAGGCAGGGGTAGGGAACCTTTTTGGCTGAGAGAGCCATAAACATTGCATATTTTAAAATGTAATTCCGTGAGAGCCGTACAATATTTTTTTAAACTAAAAACAAGTAAATGTGTACATTTTATGAAGCCCAACACTTTTAAAGTACAATAAGTATCTGAATGCTTTTTAATAACATTGTTATGCTGTTGTTAACAATGATAAAGTATTTCTTACCATTAATGTGACTTCTGGTGCTGCATAGTTTTGCTGATGGCCTTGTAGTCTGGTTGATATGTAGTGAGGTTAAGTTGACCACCTGAATGACCAGCGACATCACCTCACCAAGCTGCTCGCCACAGATCTGAGCACAAAGCGCCTCCTGATGTAGGATGCAGTGAAAACTTAAAATGGGTCTCTTTTCCTGTTCACGAAGCAGTGCTACAAATCCTTTGTTTTTCCCCACCATGCACGGAGCACCATCAGTACACACTGAAATAAGTTTGTCCATCTGTAGATTTTTTTCTTTAGTGAACTCAGTGAAAGTTTTTAATAAATCCTCCCCTCTTGTTGTCCCTTTCAGAGGCAAAACAGCAAGACTTTCCTCACGTAGTGTGTCATGGCATGTCTTTTATTCGTTTAATTATCTTGTCTTTATCCGAAAAGTCGTCAAAAAGTTCATTGGCAACATCAAGCATGAATGTTTTTGTGTACTCACCATCTGTGAATGGCTTTCCGTTTCTCACAATGGCGAAAGCACCAGTAAAACTAGCTGAATTCCAGTCACCTTGTTGAGTCCAAACACGGAGGTGCTACTGACCTGCTTGTACTCTGCCCAGTAGCTCTTCACAGGCTTTTTTCCTGCTGTCCCCCACAGGATACGGCTGAAAAGTACGAGAATCCTCGGCTTGTTTTCGTTTAGCCGCCATCTTCATCACACGGGTTTCCACAACTAGCTAAGCTAGCTGCTAGGAGGGATGTTTACTTCCTGATCACGTCTCCTCCCGTGTCCGTGAAGCATAATCCGATTGGCTCCAGTCAGCGCCAGTCACCCGCGGACAGCTGTGATTCGCTCCAGTCAGCGCACCGCGGACAGCTGTGATTGGCTCCAGTCCGCGCCAGTCACCCACGGACAGCTGTGATTGGCTCCAGCCACTCGCGGCCATGTTTTGTATTTTTATCGGCTTTTTATTTATTTATTATTATTAAATATTTGTCTGAGAGCCATATGCAGCCATCAAAAGAGCCATATATGGCTCGCGAGCCATAGGTTCCCGACCCTTGCTCTAAGGCCTAATCTCGTATACACCCACAAAGTCTTGACTTTGAACCATAGGAGTCTAGACTTTGATCTCTCCTCCTTCCCACCTGCTCCTGTCCTCACTCAGGAACAAGAGAGGCTGAAGGCTCTCTGCCCCGTGAGAGCTTTATGCATTTACATGCAGAGAACAGCCAAATGGAGGAAAACAAATCAACTGTTCGTGTGCTTTGCAGCACCTGCTACCGGAAAGGCCCTATCAAAACAACGCCTCTCACATTGGGTGACAGGCCATTAAAAGGGCGTACAGTAGCAAAGGTCAACAGGTGCCCTCTGGAGTGCACGCTCACTCGACAAGGGGCTTGGCCACTTCGTGGTCACTGTTCAAGGGTGTACCAGTTGCAGACATTTGCGCTGCTGCGAACTGGAGCTCATTAAACACTTTTGCAAAGCATTACAGTTTGGATGTTACTGCGTGTGATGTCACTCAGGCCGTTCTTTCTAACACACAGTAGAAAGTAGCCTTGAGATGCCTGCTGGTCAAAGGCAGACGTTCACACTAGCATGCATTTTACTGAGCATTTCAAGGGCGTGAATGAATTACGTTCCCATAGCAAGTATGTTGCACCGAGAGACCAGACTGAAAGGGAACTGAAAGTTATGCACCATAACTCATGTTCCCTGAAGGAAGGGAACGAGGTGCAACATATCTGGCCCTTTTCAATGCTGAAAGCTCGGTGAAGTGCAATTTTGGAGAAAGATGGATGGGCGTCAGCCGCTTAAATACCCAGAGGGCGGGGCCTCTGGCGCGACGTTGACGCCCTAGCCGTAAAGGCGTGAATGTATTCCTTCAGGTAATCACGCGGGGGCGCTATTCCCATAGCAAGTATGTTGCACCTCGTTCCCTTCCTTCAGGGAACATGAGTTATGGTGCATAACTTTCAGGTTCGAAACGCGCTCCAAACCGGAAGTTGATTCATTTTCTGTTCTGTAACTGTGACATGATGACGTCACTACGAATACTCGCAGTGGAAATAAAAAACTTGATAGAGGTCCAAGTAATCGATGTGCCGGTTACTCGAGTAGTCTGTTAAAGCCCTAGTGGGGACCACATCAAAGGGGGAACCAGATGGTTTCAGGTTGTACATGACCTGCTCTAGAGAAGACGGACTGGTTTGAAGTGGTCAAATACAGCAACAGATTGAGGTGAGATGGATGGATCGTGAGTTGGAGGAGAAATGAGAGCCTGGGTGGTCACAATTTTTTCTAAAAATAAATGTAGGAAGTTCTCGCACAGCTCAGTCGAGGCTTCCAGAGGTGATGGTTCAGTGGGGTAGAGAACAGAGTTTAGGGTGGAGAACAGAACTCGTGGATTGTGAGAGTTTTAGGCAATGATATCTGAAAAGTGTTGGGATTTAGCAGTTTTCACTGCTTTCTGATAATGACACCAACTCTCTTTTAATATTTGAAAAGAGACATGCAGCATGTCTTTTCTCCATTTACACTCCGCCCTCCTGCAGTGCTGTCTAACGCCAAAAATACACTACATGCGTTACGGCTCCGCCCCGCTCCGGTCCGACCTCCGCAGCAAATACGCACCCATTATAATCAATGACAGAATTTACACTGGCTCCGCACGGCGGCGGCGAGCTGCGGAGAGCGGACGGCAGTCCGTCAAAATTAGAAATTTTTCTATTTCTGCCGGACGCCGGAGCTGTGCCGGAGTCAACTTTTGAAGATTACGTCGCACCAACAGGAAAAGGAACGAGCACAACTTCCGTATTTACAAAATAAAATCACCACGGGCGGACTAATCCTAGCTCTATACGGATTTATTTGTACAAAAATGCTGTCAAACTATCATTTATGACTACGCCTACAAACGCAATACAAGAAATAAATAAATAAATAAAGTATTTTATTCTGAAATGTAATACATCACTTCCTGTTGTCCTGTCGCTCATTTACGAGAGAAGATCAAGGCAGCAGTCTCTACTGTTGTTCTCCTTCTTCCACCGAATGAATTGTTTTGTTCTGACTTATTTATCACTTGATTTATCGCGCGATCTCGCAATTCCCGCGCATGCGTCTCGGAGCAGCGCATCCAGGCAGACCTGAGCGGAGCGGAGGAAGTGGAAATTGGACTCGCTCAGCTGCGACCTACGGAGCGGAGCCGCATGTAGTGTATTTTTGGCGTAACGGCCTTGGTGACGTCATTCAGCCAAGGTTCTGCTCTGAGTTTTGGTTTTCTAGATTTAACAGGAGAAACATGATCCAGAGCTTTTAAACAGACAGAGTTGAACTGGGATGTCAGCTCCTCAGTGGTGGAGAGAAACACTGGGGGCTGAATGATCATTTCAGAGTTGTAAACATCTGTGAAACGTGCAGCAGTGAAGTGGTTAATGGCCCGGCTGCTACGTGCAGGAATGCACAGCTTATGCCCCTTTTCCACTTGGTGGCGTGGGTCGATTGTGACGTCATATTTGCGTGCCAAGCGCGCGTTGGACAGCATTTCCACCTCACATGTGCGGCGCACCGCACCAACATTCCAGACTCATCGAGAGACAGCAAGCTCAATTCGTGGCACCGGCATGTCGTACTGACACTTCCTGTGACATGCCACTCTTCCTGTGACATGCCACTGTTTTTGTGACATGCCACAGTTTTTTGTGCCACTAGATGGCAGTGTTTTCAGTATGTCAATGCCTATTTTTACTGACATGTCAGTGTTTTCAGCATGTCAATGCCTATTTTCGCCTAATTACTCATTTATACTGCCTCTTATTAAAATATTGATTCAAAATTTCGCCTAATTACTCATCAAATTACTCATTTATACTGCCTCTTATTAAAATATTGATTCAAAATTGTGACTGTATTGCTTTTTAAATCATAGAAAACATTTATTTAATGGATATTTACTTGTTCTGGGGGACATGTAGTACTGACATGTCAGTGTTTTCAGCATGTCAATGCCTATTTTCGCCTAATTAAATCATAGAAAACATTTATTTAAGGGATATTTACTTGTTCTGGGGGACATGTAGTACTGACATGTCAGTGTTTTCAGCATGTCAATGCCTATTTTCGCCTAATTAAATCATAGAAAACATTTATTTAAGGGATATTTACTTGTTCTGGGGGACATGTAGTACTGACATGTCAGTGTTTTCAGCATGTCAATGCCTATTTTCGCCTAATTAAATCATAGAAAACATTTATTTAAGGGATATTTACTTGTTCTGGGGGACATGTAGTACTGACATGTCAGTGTTTTCAGCATGTCAATGCCTATTTTCGCCTAATTAAATCATAGAAAACATTTATTTAAGGGATATTTACTTGTTCTGGGGGACATGTAGTACTGACATGTCAGTGTTTTCAGCATGTCAATGCCTATTTTCGCCTAATTAAATCATAGAAAACATTTATTTAAGGGATATTTACTTGTTCTGGGGGACATGTAGTACTGACATGTCAGTGTTTTCAGCATGTCAATGCCTATTTTCGCCTAATTAAATCATAGAAAACATTTATTTAAGGGATATTTACTTGTTCTGGGGGACATGTAGTACTGACATGTCAGTGTTTTCAGCATGTCAATGCCTATTTTCGCCTAATTAAATCATAGAAAACATTTATTTAAGGGATATTTACTTGTTGTGGGGGACATGTAGTACTGACATGTCAGTGTTTTCAGCATGTCAATGCCTATTTTCGCCTAATTAAATCATAGAAAACATTTATTTAAGGGATATTTACTTGTTCTGGGGGACATGTAGTACTGACATGTCAGTGTTTTCAGCATGTCAATGCCTATTTTCGCCTAATTAAATCATAGAAAACATTTATTTAAGGGATATTTACTTGTTCTGGGGGACATGTAGTACTGACATGTCAGTGTTTTCAGCATGTCAATGCCTATTTTCGCCTAATTAAATCATAGAAAACATTTATTTAAGGGATATTTACTTGTTCTGGGGGACATGTAGTACTGACATGTCAGTGTTTTCAGCATGTCAATGCCTATTTTCGCCTAATTAAATCATAGAAAACATTTATTTAAGGGATATTTACTTGTTCTGGGGGACATGTAGTACTGACATGTCAGTGTTTTCAGCATGTCAATGCCTATTTTCGCCTAATTAAATCATAGAAAACATTTATTTAAGGGATATTTACTTGTTCTGGGGGACATGTAGTACTGACATGTCAGTGTTTTCAGCATGTCAATGCCTATTTTCGCCTAATTAAATCATAGAAAACATTTATTTAAGGGATATTTACTTGTTGTGGGGGACATGTAGTACTGACATGTCAGTGTTTTCAGCATGTCAATGCCTATTTTCGCCTAATTAAATCATAGAAAACATTTATTTAAGGGATATTTACTTGTTGTGGGGGACATGTAGTACTGACATGTCAGTGTTTTCAGCATGTCAATGCCTATTTTCGCCTAATTAAATCATAGAAAACATTTATTTAAGGGATATTTACTTGTTCTGGGGGACATGTAGTACTGACATGTCAGTGTTTTCAGCATGTCAATGCCTATTTTCGCCTAATTAAATCATAGAAAACATTTATTTAAGGGATATTTACTTGTTCTGGGGGACATGTAGTACTGACATGTCAGTGTTTTCAGCATGTCAATGCCTATTTTCGCCTAATTAAATCATAGAAAACATTTATTTAAGGGATATTTACTTGTTCTGGGGGACATGTAGTACTGACATGTCAGTGTTTTCAGCATGTCAATGCCTATTTTCGCCTAATTAAATCATAGAAAACATTTATTTAAGGGATATTTACTTGTTCTGGGGGACATGTAGTACTGACATGTCAGTGTTTTCAGCATGTCAATGCCTATTTTCGCCTAATTACTCATCAAATTACTCATTTACCTACTGCCTCTTACTAAAATATTGATTCAAAATTGTGACTCTATTGATTTTTAAATCGTAGAAAACATTTAATTAAGGGATTGCATGTGCTTTGGAAACAATGCCACAAATAGTTTTTCCTATTTATTTAACATGCTGTAAGGAAAGAGGCGTTCCACAAGTAGCTGGTTTGTAACACAATAATGATGGCTATTTTGATTTCTTACTCAGAAATTTACCTGTGGAAGCACCTGGCCAAACGGGTGTCAAAGAATACAGTACATAGTTCTCGATGTCATAGTATGACATAGTACCACAGGATACTGGTGGGTTACAATGAGGTAATGTTTTCATAGTTTTTAATAAATACTGACGCGTGTCTCCCCCTACCCGCCACCTCTATTTCAGATGGGGCGAGGCTGCAGCAATGAAGACAAATGGTTACTTTTAAATAATATATTTATTAACATCCATCCATCCATCCATTTTCTTCCGCTTATCCGGGGTCGGGTCGCGGGGGTAGCAGCCTAAGTAGGGAGGCCCAGACTTCCCTCTCCCCAGCCACTTGGAGCAGCTCCTCTGGGGGAATCCCAAGGCGTTCCCAGGCCAGCCGAGAAACATAGTCCCTCCAGCGTGTCCTGGGTCTTCCTCTGGGTCTCCTCCCGGTGGGACATGCCCGGAACACCTCACCAGGGAGGCGTCCAGGAGGCATCCTAACCAGATGCCCGAGCCACCTCAACTGGCTCCTCTCGATGTGGAGAAGCAGCGGCTCTACTCCGAGTCCCTCCCGGATGACTGAGCTTCTCACCCTATCTCTAAGGGAGAGTCCAGACACCCTGCGGAGAAAACTCATTTCAGCCGCTTGTATCCGAGATCTCGTTCTTTCGGTCACAACCCAAAGCTCATGACCATAGATGAGGGTGGGAACGTAGATCGATCGGTAAATTGAGAGCTTTGCCTTTCGACTCAGCTCTCTCTTCACCACGACAGACCGGTACAGCGCCCGCTTCACTGCGGACGCTGCACCTATCCGCCTATCGATCTCACGCTCCAGTTTTCCCTCATTCGTGAACAAGACCCCGAGATACTTAAACTCCTCCACTTGGGGCAGGACCTCATCCCCGACCCGGAGAGGGCATGCTACCCTTTTCCGGCTCAAGACCATGGCCTCGGATTTGGAGGAACTGATCCTCATCCCGGCCGCATCACACTCGGCTGCAAACCGCTCCAGCGAAAGCTGTAGATCACGATCTGATGAAGCCAATAGGACCACATCATCTGCAAAAAACAGAGAAGCGATTCTAAGGCCACCAAAACGGATCCTCTCAACACCTTGGCTGCGCCTAGAAATTCTGTCCATAAAAGTTATGAACAGAATCGGTGACAAAGGGCAACCTTGGCGGAGTCCAACTCTCACTGGAAACGAGCCTGACTTACTGCCGGCAATGCGGACCAAGCTCTGACACCGGTCGTACAGGGACCTAACAGCCCATATCAATGGGCCTGGTACCCCATACTCCCGGAGTACCCCCCACAGAACCCCCCGAGGGACGCGGTCGAATGCCTTTTCCAAGTCCACAAAGCACATGTAAACTGGTTGGGCAAACTCC
>JBBPBX010029618.1:25367-35768 GCA_038048925.1 Garcialebias charrua
TTGAGCGTTGAGACATCCCCAATGTCGTTGAGCGTTGAGACATCCCCGATGTCGTCGAGCGTTGAGACATCCTCGATGTCGTCGAGCGTTGAGACATCCTCGATGTCGTCGAGCGTTGAGACATCCCCAATGTCGTTGAGCGTTGAGACATCCCCAATGTCGTTGAGCGTTGAGACATCCCCGATGTCGTCGAGCGTTGAGACATCCTCGATGTCGTCGAGCGTTGAGACGTCGAGCGTTGAGACATCCCCGATGTCGTTGAGCGTTGAGACATCCACAATGTCGTCGAGCGTTGAGACATCTTGATGTCGTCGAGCGTTGAGACATCCGCGATGTCGTCGAGCGTTGAGACGTCGTCGCCGAGCGTTGAGACGTCGTCGCAGAGCGTTGAGACGTTGTCGCCGAGCGTTGAGACATCGTCGCCGAGCGTTGAGACACCAGATGGAGACAAACATTGCAGAACACAGAATGACAGACCAGGAAAACCAGGGAGTGCAGGAACAGAGACACAACAACAGATGGAGGCAAACATTACAGAACAAAGAAACTGAGAGAAGGGAACTTACAACACAAGGTGGACTAAACATTAAACAAATAAACAAAACAAAGGGAACACATAACACAAGGTGGGTTGTGTAACCACAATCCTCACAATATATTTATCAGTCTGAGGTGCTGTATTCAGCTCAGTCCTATAAATAGCACCCTCTCACAGTGGATCAACCAGTTGGCTGATGACAGCCGAAACAAGCTGCTCACATGATCAAGGAGGACCATCAGCCTAACGATGGATCGTTAGCACCCTGATGGTTGTTTGCTATTCACAGAGGGCTGAGTGATACTTTAAGGGGCAGATACAATAAGATTTCATCTTCTTTCTGCTCCCTTCATTTGATCCTACTTGTATTCTTGTATCTGATGAAACTGTCTTGTATTGTTCTTTTAAAATGAATGAATAAACATCAATCAATCAATCAATACTAGCAATAACAGCATTGTAAAGGCCCAGGCAGAGCTCTGCGTTCGGCCGAACGCAGAGCTCTACGGGCGCGTTCACTAGCACAGCTCTGCGTTCGTTCTCGCGTTTTCGCTCCAAATTCTTGACGTCATTTGAGCAGCCACAGCGCAAAGCGTTCGCTGATTGGTCATTTGCTGACACGCCTACTGAATTGATTGACAGGTCGGGGGGAGAAAAAAATGCGAGCGGGCAGCTTCACACAGCTTCAGCCGCAAGCGGTGTTATATCTTATTAAAAAGTTCTAAAATTAATAAAAACAGGGAGGGCTGGTCCTGCAGCCCACCAGGAAATATTTAGAACCTCGCGCAGTAGGACTCTAGTTTAATTCGCTTGTGACAAATTCATTCATTTCTCATCATTTCAGTCATGGAGTCAACGGAGGAGGAAGCGATCACTTGATTTTTGGCAAAAAAACAAAAGAAAAGGCCATATCAGGGATGAAGAAGAGGAATTTAATACATTTGTGTCACATACAAAACAGTCCGGTGCCGGGCAGTTTATTGTGAGACAACGCACCTCGCGTACGCGGTCGTAAAATTTGAGCTTTGCGCGTTCGTGCCTTGCGGGGCTACGCTTGTGCCTCGCGCTCGCACGGCGTCGAGCGCCGTTCGGCCAAACGCAGAGCTCTGCCTGGGCCTTAAGAGGGGGACAGTTGAACCCGGAGTCCTCCACCCCTGTTTAATGATGGACGGTTTCTTTTCACAAAGATGGCCTCCTTTACTCCTCTCTCAAACCATCGTTCCTCTCTATCAAGGATGTGAACATCTTCATCCCTGAAAGAGTGACCGCTGGCCTGGAGATGAGTGTAGACCGCAGAGTCCTGACCTGATGATGTTGATCTTCTGTGCTGGGCCATCCTTTTGGCCAGTGGCTGTTTAGTTTCCCCGATATAAGACTGATCACAGCCCTCCTGACACTGAACAACATACACAATATTACTCTGTTTGTGCCGGGGGACTGGATCTTTGGGATGAACCAGTCTTTGCCGTAATGTATTTTGGGGTTTAAAAGCCACTGGGACGTTGTGTTTAGAAAATAAACGTCTCAATGTCTCTGAAACTCCCGCAACATACGGAATGACCACTGGTCTGGGTCTGGGTTCCTTCTTTTCACCTGATGGTTGGCTGGAGTCCTGTTTGGGTTTCTTCTCTGCTTTCAGGAAGGCCCAGTTAGGATATCCACATTTCTCTAGAGCCTGTTTTGTGTGTGATTTCTCCTTCTGTCTGGCTGCTGAGTTAGTGGGGACGCTGTCTGCTCTGTGGTACAGAGTCCTGATGACTCCTAACTTGTGCTCCAGAGGGTGATGGGAGTCAAACTGTAAATACTGGTCTGTGTGAGTGGGTTTGCGGTACACCTCAGTTTGCAAATTTCCTCTATCAGAAACTGAGACCTCACAGTCCATGAAAGCCAACCTGCCATTTCTTACATCTTCTCGTGTTTTGTTTTTTTGAATGTCCAGAGGACCAAACAGCTTTTTTTAGATTTTTCTACCTGGATTATTGAGCATGCATCAGGGCACATTAAATTAAGATTTTAACAGCAATAATTAAGCTAAAACCTGGGTTTTATAACAACTTAAACTCTGATATGATAGAGAAACGTTCGAAAGCAGGGGTTGTATAAATTTTTTTCTTTAAAGATTTACCAAATAATACTCATTTTTAGGTGAGGGACCAAACAAAGTGCAGCCCAAAAACCCCTATGATGAGTGAAATAAATGGACTAAGTTTTCCCTCGCCCGGACGCGGGTCACCGGGGCCCCACTCTGGAGCCAGGCCCGGAGGTGGGGCACGCTGGCGAGCGCCTGGTGGCCGGGCTTTTACCCATGGAGCCCGGCCGGGCACAGCCCGAAGAGGAGACGTGGGTCCCCCTTCCCATGGGCTCACCACCTGTGGGAGGGGCCAAAGGGGTCGGGTGCAATGTGAGATGGGTGGTGGCCGAGGGCGGGGACCCTGGCGGTCTGATCCTCGGCTACAGAAGCTGGCCATTGGGACATGGAATGTCACCTCTCTGGTGGGGAAGGAGCCTGAGCTAGTGTGTGAGGTTGAGAGGTTCCGACTAGAAATAGTCGGACTCACCTCAACGCATGGCTCTGGCTCTGGAACCAGTTTCCTTGAGAGGGGTTGGACACTCTTCCACTCTGGAGTTGCCCCTGGTGAGAGGCGCCGAGCAGGAGTGGGCATACTGGTTGCCCCCCATCTTGGTGCCTGTACGTTGGGGTTCACCCCGGTGAACGAGAGGGTAGCCTCCCTTCGCCTACGTGTGGGGGGACGGGCTCTGACTGTTGTTTGTGCCTATGCACCAAACGGCAGCTCAGACTACCCACCCTTTTTGGAGTCCTTGGAGGGGGTATTGGAGAGTGCGCCTCCTGGGGACTCCCTTGTTCTACTGGGGGACTTCAACGCTCACGTGGGCAATGACAGTGAGACCTGGAGGGGTGTGGTTGGGAGGAACGGCCCCCCTGATCTGAACCAGAGTGGTGTTCTGTTATTGGACTTCTGTGCTCGTCATGGATTGTCCATAACGAACACCATGTTTAAGCATAAGGGTGTCCATATGTGCTCTTGGCACCAGGACACCCTAGGTCGCAGTTCGATGATCGACTTTGTTGTCGTCTCATCTGATCTGCGGCCGCATGTCTTGGACACTCGGGTGAAGAGAGGGGCGGAGCTGTCAACTGACCACTACCTGGTGGTGAGTTGGCTCCGATGGTGGGGGAGGATGCCGGTCAGACCTGGCAGACCCAAACGTATTGTGAGGGTCTGCTGGGAACGTCTGGCAGAGTCTCCCGTAAGACGGAGCTTTAACTCCCACCTCCGGGAGAGCTTTGAACACGTTCCGAGGGAGGCGGGGGACATGGAGTCCGAGTGGGCCGTGTTCCGCGCCTCTATTGTCGAGGCAGCTTATCGGAGCTGTGGCCGCAAGGTTGTTGGTGCCTGTCGTGGTGGCAACCCTCGAACCCGGTGGTGGACACCGGCAGTGAGGGATGCTGTCAGGCTGAAGAAGGAGTCCTATTGGGCCTTTTTGGCTTGTGGGACCCCGGAAGCAGCTGATAGGTACCGGCAGTCCAAGCGGCATGCGGCTCGGGTGGTTGCTGAGGCAAAAACTCGGGCGTGGGAGGAGTTCGGAGAGGCCATGGAGAATGACTTCCGTACGGCTTCGAGGCGATTCTGGTCCACCATCCGGCGTCTCAGGGGGGGAAAGAGGTACGCGACCAACACCATTTATGGTGGGGGTGGCGTGCTGCTGACCTCAACTCGGGATGTTGTGAGTCGGTGGGCGGAATACTTCGAAGACCTCCTCAATCCTACTGGCACGTCTTCCACTGAGGAAGCGGAGCCTGGGGACTTTGGGTCGGGTTCTCCGATCTCTGGTGCTGAGGTCGCCGAGGTGGTTAAAAAGCTCCGCGGTGGCAAGGCTCCGGGGGTGGATGAGATTCGCCCGGAGTTCCTTAGGGCTCTGGATGTTGTAGGGTTGTGTTGGCTTACGCGACTCTGCAATATCGCGTGGACATCGGGGGCAGTTCCCTTGGATTGGCAGACTGGGGTGGTGGTTCCCCTATTCAAAAAGGGGGACCGTAGGGTGTGTTCCAACTATAGGGGGATCACACTCTTAAGCCTCCCTGGTAAGGTCTATTCAGGGGTTCTGGAGAGGAGGGTCCGTCGGATAGTCGAACCTCGGATTCAGGAGGAGCAGTGTGGTTTTCGTGCTGGTCGTGGAACACTGGACCAGCTCTACACCCTCAACAGGGTCCTGGAGGGTGCGTGGGAGTTTGCCCAACCAGTTTACATGTGCTTTGTGGACTTGGAGAAGGCATTCGACCGCGTCCCTCGGGGGGTTCTGTGGGGGGTACTCCGGGAGTATGGGGTACCAGGCCCTTTGATAAGGGCTGTTAGGTCCCTGTACGACCGGTGTCAGAGCTTGGTCCGCATTGCCGGCAGTAAGTCAGGCTCGTTTCCGGTGAGAGTTGGACTCCGCCAAGGTTGCCCTTTGTCACCGATTCTGTTCATAACTTTTATGGACAGAATTTCTAGGCGCAGCCAAGGTGTTGAGAGGATCCGTTTTGGTGACCTTAGAATCGCTTCTCTGTTTTTTGCAGATGATGTGGTCCTACTGGCTTCATCAGTTCGTGATTTACAACTTTCACTGGAGCGGTTTGCAGCCGAGTGTGATGCGGCCGGGATGAGGATCAGTTCCTCCAAATCCGAGGCCATGGTCTTGAGCCGGAAAAGGGTAGCATGCCCTCTCCGGGTCGGGGAGGAGGTCCTGCCCCAAGTGGAGGAGTTTAAGTATCTCGGGATCTTGTTCACGAATGAGGGAAAACTGGAGCGTGAGATCGATAGGCGGATAGGTGCAGCGTCCGCAGTGAAGCGGGCGCTGTACCGGTCTGTCGTGGTGAAGAGAGAGCTGAGTCAAAAGGCAAAGCTCTCAATTTACCGATCGATCTATGTTCCTACCCTCATCTATGGTCATGAGCTTTGGGTTATGACCGAAAGAACGAGATCTCGGATACAAGCGGCTGAAATGAGTTTTCTCCGCAGGGTGTCTGGACTCTCCCTTAGAGATAGGGTGAGAAGCTCAGTCATCCGGGAGGGACTCGGAGTAGAGCCGCTGCTTCTCCACATCGAGAGGAGCCAGTTGAGGTGGCTCGGGCATCTGGTTAGGATGCCTCCTGGACGCCTCCCTGGTGAGGTGTTCCGGGCATGTCCCACCGGGAGGAGACCCAGAGGAAGACCCAGGACGCGCTGGAGGGACTATGTTTCTCGGCTGGCCTGGGAACGCCTTGGGATTCCCCCGGAGGAGCTGCTCCAAGTGGCTGGGGAGAGGGAAGTCTGGGCCTCCCTACTTAGGCTGCTACCCCCGCGACCCGACCCTGGATAAACGGAAGAAGATGGATGGATGGATACTCATTTTTAAACGCGTTTACAATTAGAAGAGCTTTTGTAAAACGACATTTATGAATGTTATAACTATAGTCTTGTGGCCATTTTGACTAACATCATATTTTTAATTATTTCAGATTTTTTTAAAAAAGGTATTCTGATCTTTTGCTGAAGCTCCAGGCTGCACTTTTTAAAAATTTGTCCCGAACTCAGGAGTGTGGGCCTTTAAAATCAATGTTTATTCTTCTTCCATCAAATTATCTGCCTTCTTGAATGGTTTAACACAAACATTCTGTAAACACCTTCAGAGAAACTGAAAATATCCGTGTGGAAAACGATGCAGTGAATATCCTGTTTGAAACTTAATAAATCATAGAAGTGTTTAGACCTTTTCTGCGTGCTTAGGGACAAATAATACCTCAGTGTTGGATATTTCTGCCAAATTATTCAAAAATTTGTAAAGCGGATGTATAGGAAAGCCCCGCCCACTTACTTCCGGTTCAAGAAAAAAGTAAATATTATGAATCCGCTGTGATGCTGTAATCAACTCCCAAGCTTCAAATGCACAAATTTGGTTGGTTTATTTACGTTTTTCTATCAACTGTGATCCATTTAGGCTCGGGTTGTTGCCATGTTCACGTAGCGGATTAAGCAATCGTCTGTAACTTAGTTAGCTTAGCTTAATTAGCTTGATGATGATAGACTGGCGCACAGCCTGAGAACAGCAGGCGTTAGCACCCTTCAGATAAACAGTTTAATGACCACACAATTATTTTAAAAGTTTTTAGCCGTCAGGCTGCCATAGTTGTCTGCTGTTAGCTTAACTCTTAGCTGTTGACATTTAATTGCGAAGTAGAAACAAAAAAGCAACAGAAGTCTGTTAAATCTGTTATGAGAAGTGGCAGTATCATTAGTTCCAGCCCTTTTGTAGCACGCGTATAAACAGCAGAAGTAAAAGCAGATTCTGGCTGTGCTGTCAAGTTTGTAAGATGTTCCTTGTCTGCAGGAGGGTAATGGAGTGTGGGCTATTTTCAGCCTGTTTGTGGGGGGGATCTGATTGTCCAGGTGGAAGTGGGTGGAACAGCTGGGGGTCTGGGTCTTCTGAGTCAGCAGAAATACAGTCTGTTGGGGAGCTCTTCCCAAACATCTGGACAGCTTTCACCACCTGGTTATAGCTCCTGTCAATATTGAACAAAGCTAGTTTTTAACATCCAACATCAGGCGTTTTAACAGTCGGTCAGTGAACTCATCAGCACACAGGCGACACCTCTGTGTTCCCCTCTGACAGGTGTTTCAATTCCCCTGTACATCCCATAGGATGAACATAACTTTGACTTGATCTGGAAATAAGTGATGCTTGCGTGAATTTAAAGTAACAGTTTTCCACACTGTGCTTGTGTTTCAGTGTTCCCTGTAGATGTTCAGCAGACGGTGCTGATCAGAGAAGATGCTTCCGATGAACAGAGACTTGAAGTGAACCAGCAGGACCCAGAACCCCTCCTTCTCATAAACAAGGAAGAGGAGAAACTTGATGATGACGAAGAAGAGGAGACCGATGCCACTGGGTTTCACATCACTGTAGTTTCTTTGAAGAGTGAGGATGATGAAGAGAAACGTCCATTCTCACAGCTTCAGCACGGAATGGAAGAAGGATATCTTCCAGGCAGCAGCTCAGCTGAAATACACGTAGATGGTGGTGGAGAGGACTGTGTAGGAGCAGAAACTATCAGGAGCCCAGAACTAAATCTTCATGAAGACAACGCTACCTCTTCAGAGGCTGAAGTCAGTGAGGATAACGTGAACAGTCCTGACTCGTGCAGAAAAATCAAAAATGGATTGAAATTGTTCAGTTGTGATGACTGTGGTAAAACATTCACAAGAAAAGGAGATCTGAACTCACACACGAGAATCCACACGGGGGAGAAACCTTTTGAATGTGATTTTTGTGGACAAAGATTCACTCACAAATCAACTTTAAACAGACACATGAGAGTCCATACTGGGGAGAAACCCTTTGACTGTGATCTTTGTGGGCACAGATTTAACCTCAAGTCAGATTTAGACCGGCACGTGAGAGTCCACTCAGGACACAAACCGTTTGTGTGTGATTTTTGTGACCACGGTTTTAGCCTAAAGGCTAATTTAAGCTCACACATGAGAATCCACACGGGACAGAAACCGTTTGTCTGTGATTTTTGTGACCACGGTTTTAGCCTAAAGGCTAATTTAAGCTCACACATGAGAATCCACACGGGACAGAAACCGTTTGTCTGTGATATTTGTGGACACAGATTTAGCCACAAGTCTGATTTAAACCAACACATGAGAGTCCACACAGGACAAAAACCATTTGTTTGTGATGTTTGTGAGCACAGATTTAACCACAAGTCAACTCTAAACTCACACATGAGAGTCCACACAGGACAGAAACCATTTGTGTGTGATGTCTGTCAACAAAGATTTAGCCTAAAGGCAAATTTAGACCGACACATGGGGATCCACACTGGACAGAAGCTGTTTGTCTGCGACGTTTGTGAACACAGATTTAGTAGGAAGTCCACTTTAATCAGACACATGAGAGTGCACACAGGACAGAAACCATTTGTGTGTGACATCTGTGGACACAGATTTAGTATAAAATCAAATTTAAATGCACACATGATTACCCACACAGGACATAAACCATTTGTTTGTGATGTCTGCGAGCACAGATTTAACCGAAAGTCATATTTAATCAAACACATGAAAGTCCACAAAGAAAATGAAGACGTTGTTTGCAGTGATTCTCAGAAGACCCAAGAGTCCACAGAGGAAGCAAAACAGGTCAGCTGCAATGATTAATAGGCTACTAAGATACCTCTGTTGCAGTTTTTTAAAATAATAAATGCATTTTATCATATGTTTATACTTTATTATAAACATGTGTTTTTTATGCTCTTTAGTACTAAGTTTCCTATTTCTGATGTTGATTTTTATAACAGGTTAGAGTTGGGGTCAATTAATATGAGGCTTTAAAAATTTATTGTGAATATTTGCTAAATGTTGATATGCTTAGTTGAGCTGTACATCACGTTTGTTTACGCTCTGGATAAAAGTTACAATAGTAAGTGTTTAGGAACTTTTTATGCTTGAATACAGTACTTGGAAAAAAAAATAGAATCAGGTTTGAAGAATAACTGCTAGAAGCAACAAAAATAAATAAATAGATTAAATACTAAGGGTTCCGTGAAGGGATGAGTATCAGTATTGAAAATGAGTTCTCGTGGCTCAATGAGACTACCTGGATAAATAAAGGGTAAATAAATTAAAAAGAACACCACCTCTGGCAGAGTTTTAATTTAATTTAGATCTAAGGTGACAGAATGACTCAAAATGAATCAGAATGAATCAAAAATGACAGACTTACAGTCTTTTTTGGTCAAACCTTAAGAACCGTATACACAATTGTAAGTTTAATGTGAGATGATGCATGAGCTCAAATATGTGTTGAGGACGATTCACAGGTAGTACATAAAGTAGTACAGGATCTGTTGTTTTTTAAACTAAAACCACTTAGCTCTGGCAGCCATTTTAAATTAGATTGACATCAGAAGTTAATATAGATGTAAATACCGTTTTTAATTTCTGAGTGTTCTGAGATATTTTGCTAAAACTGTGACCGCCTTTCCTATGATTGAACAATTTTTCCAGTCCACCAGGGGGCGGTATGCACCGGTTTACGGATAATGCGCATCCTTGCGGGGAGGAGGAAGACTGGCACCGTTTACGCATGCGCTTTGGTATCCTTAAAAACATGTTTTTCCAGTCACGCGTTTCTGTCTGCGGTGTTATTAAAAGGTATTTTCAGCAGATCCGGTTCGGAGCAGTAAACGGTGTCACTGGGTCACGCGTTTCTGTCTGCGGTGTTATTAAAAGGTATTTTCAGCAGATCCGGTTCGGAGCAGTAAACGGTGTCACTGGGTCAGGTCTGGTCCCGGTTCTTTGCTGCCGGTCTGCCGTTTTCATCTGCTCCCCTCCGGCTTCTTTCCCCGTTGACTTCCGGTCCGAGCGGCGGTTCTCCAGAAACGGACCGATGCCCAGGAAGGTCTGTCCAGTTGTTTTTGTCCAAGACTTGTCAGACTGATACTGTTTTTACTGGACATGGAACCACACCTGTTCTCTAAATCCTAAACTTCGTTTACACATTTTATTCACAAACACGATTACTAACTATCCACAGAAAAAACACAAGCAAACATTAACAAAGTGAAATTCATCAAAAATAATTGTATGTACTGCCTGGGCTGTTCCTGAATGTCCCATCCTGTCAGTGCGGTATCCATTCTTCAAAGCAGAAAAAATGTTTTATCCTCAGTTAAACAGTGCTAGTAACTGCTTGATGTTATTTAGCTAATAGTAATGCTAGTTAAAAGCTAAAGATAATATTCTATTAAAAATGTAAAAGTAACAATGCTATAAGCTAAAGTTAAGCTACTAGTAGAAATGCTAGCCATAAGCTAA
>JBBPBX010029619.1:0-15857 GCA_038048925.1 Garcialebias charrua
ACACAGCCCTGAGGGGAGCCAATGCTGAGGGTTATGGTGGAGGAGAAGTTGTGGATCCTCACAGACTGTGGTCTGGTCGTTAAGAAATCCAGGACCCAGTTGCATAATAATAATAATAATAATAATAATAATAATAATAATAATAATAATAATAATAATAATAATAATAATACATGTAATAATAATAATAATCCTTTTATTTAAAAGCGCCTTTCAGGACACCCAAGGACACTTATAGGGAGGGGCTTAGTCCTGGTGTGAGTAGTTTGTCCATCAGGGTCTGGGGAATCATTGTGGTGAAAGCAGATGTAAGTTCACAAATATATATCATAACTTATAATAACATACGGACGTAAGAGTCCTGCTCCAGGTGGATGAGAGCACCTGGAGCAGAAGGTGTTTTCTTCAACTGTTTATTTTCATGATTGTGGACGACAGAGGAGATGGCATTCGCTGATTTTTGTGGTATGTATACTTGTGTGGGTCTTCGCTGATGTCGATGGTTGCTTTGAAGTGAGTCATGTCCAGTCTATCAAAGCATTTAGCGACTAATGTGGTGAGGGCTACTGGCCGGTACTAAATCAGACCAGTTGCTGCAGAGCTTTCAGAAACTGGGATGGTGGTGGTGGTCTTCAGGCAGGTGGGAACAGTTGTCAGGGTGAAGGAGGAGTAAAAAAATATCAGTCAGCAAGCAGAGCTGATCGGCACAGTCCCTCAGCACCCTGCCCACAATGTTGTCTGGGCTAGTGACTTTGTGAGGCTTAATCCTCCTGAAGGTCCTCCTTACTTTTGCTGAGGTCACACTGAGGAACTCCTCTTCAGATGGTAAGGTGAGTCTGGCGCTGGGTGGTTTATTTGGGTCTTCTAAGTGGACATAGAAACGTTTACTTTGCGTCTAACAAAAATTGTTACTGAGCAAAACTGTTACTTTGCTCAGGAATAAATGAAGAAAACAGACAAACACATCAGGATGGGGAAACAGATGAACTGGAGAAGTGGCACACAAAGAAACTCTGTGTTAACTCTCAGCTCTTAGAACAGTTTTGGCAAACTCTGGAATTTTATGACACCCCTCTAACAGAAACAGATCCCAGAACAAAAACACTTACACACAGGTGTCTCTCAAGTGAGGTATGTTTCTGAAATCAGAACAAAGAAGTGAGTTAAAACAAAAACTGCATGAATTTATTATAATCATTCCATCCATCCAGCCATCCGTTATCTTTTACCAGCTTCTTCCTTTTCAGGATGTGGGGTTCACTGGTGCCCATGTCCAGCCATCACTATGCAAGAGAACACAGGAAAGAATAACAGGAAATACTGTAATCCTTTACAGAAACCGTTCAAGGAAACAGTCATCCTTTACAGAAACTGTTCAAGGAAACAGTCATCCTTTACAGAAACCGTTCAAGGAAACAGTCATCATTTACAGAAACTGTTCAAGGAAACAGTCATCCTTTACAGAAACCGTTCAAGGAAACAGTAATCGTTTATAGAAACAATTCAAGGAAACAGTAATCGTTTACAGAAACCGTTCAAGAAAACAGTAAACGTTTACAGAAACCGTTCAAGAAAACAGTCATCCTTTACAGAAACTGTTCAAGAAAACAGTCATCCTTTACAGAAACCGTTCAAGGAAACAGTAATCGTTTACAGAAACCATTCAAGGAAACAGTAATCATTTACAGAAACCGTTCAAGAAAACAGTAAATGTTTACAGAAACTGTTCAAGAAAACTGTCATCCTTTACAGAAACTGTTCAAGAAAACAGTCATCCTTTACAGAAACTGTTCAAGAAAACAGTCATCCTTTACAGAACCCGTTCAAGGAAACAGTCATCCTTTACAGAAACTGTTCAAGAAAACAGTAATCGTTTACAGAAACCGTTCAAGGAAACAGTCATCCTTTACAGAAATCGTTCAAGGAAACAGTCATCCTTTACAGAAACTGTTCAAGAAAACAGTCATCCTTTACAGAAACCGTTCAAGGAAACAGTCATCCTTTACAGAAACTGTTCAGGAAAACAGTCATCCTTTACAGAAACCGTTCAAGGAAACAGTAATCGTTTACAGAAACCGTTCAAGGAAACAGTCATCTTTTACAGAAACTGTTCAAGAAAACAGTCATCCTTTACAGAAACTGTTCAAGGAAACAGTCATCCTTTACAGAAACTGTTCAAGAAAACAGTCATCCTTTACAGAAACCGTTCAAGGAAACAGTAATCGTTTACAGAAACCGTTCAAGGAAACAGTCATCCTTTACAGAAACCGTTCAAGGAAACAGTAATCCTTTACAGAAACTGTTCAAGAAAACAGTCATCCTTTACAGAAACCATTCAAGGAAACAGTAATCGTTTACAGAAACCGTTCAAGGAAACAGTCATCCTTTACAGAAACCGTTCAAGGAAACAGTCATCCTTTACAGAAACTGTTCAAGAAAACAGTCAACCTTTACAGAAACGTTCAAGGAAATGGTAATCGTTTACAGAAACTGTTCAAGGAAACAGTAATCGTTTACAGAAACCATTCAAGAAAACAGTAAACGTTTACAGAAACTGTTCAAGGAAACAGTCATCATTTACAGAAACTGTTCAAGGAAACAGTAATCGTTTACAGAAACTGTTCAAGGAAACAGTAATCATTTACAGAAACCGTTCAAGAAAACAGTCATCCTTTACAGAAACTGTTCAAGGAAACAGTAATCGTTTACAGAAACTGTTCAAGGAAGCAGTAATCATTTACAGAAACCGTTCAAGGAAACAGTAATCGTTTACAAAAACTGTTCAAGGAAACAGTAATCATTTACAAAAACTGTTCAAGGAAACAGTCATCCTTTACAAAAACTGTTCAAGGAAACAGTAACGTTTACAGAAACCATTCAAGGAAACAGTAATCGTTTACAGAAACTGTTCAAGGAAACAGTAATGTTTACAGAAACCGTTCAAGGAAACAGTAAACGTTTACAGAAACTGTTCAAGGAAACAGTCATCCTTTACAAAAACCGTTCAAGAAAACAGTCATCCTTTACAGCAACCGTTCAAGGAAATGGTAATCGTTTACAGAAACCATTCAAGGAAACAGTAATCGTTTACAGAAACCATTCAAGAAAACAGTAAACGTTTACAGAAACTGTTCAAGGAAACAGTCATCATTTACAGAAACTGTTCAAAGAAACAGTAATCGTTTACAGAAACTGTTCAAGGAAACAGTAATCATTTACAGAAACCGTTCAAGAAAACAGTCATCCTTTACAGAAACCGTTCAAGGAAAAAGTCATCCTTTACAAAAACTGTTCAAGGAAACAGTAACGTTTACAGAAACCATTCAAGGAAACAGTAATCGTTTACAGAAACCGTTCAAGGAAACGGTAATCGTTTACAGAAACCGTTCAAGAAAACAGTAAATGTTTACAGAAACCGTTCAAGAAAACAGTAATCATTTACAGAAACCGTTCAAGAAAACAGTCATCCTTTACAGAAACCGTTCAAGGAAACAGTCATCCTTTACAAAAACTGTTCAAGGAAACAGTAACGTTTACAGAAACCATTCAAGGAAACAGTAATCGTTTACAGAAACCGTTCAAGGAAACGGTAATCGTTTACAGAAACCATTCAAGGAAACAGTAATCGTTTACAGAAACTGTTCAAGAAAACAGTAAATGTTTACAGAAACCGTTCAAGGAAACAGTAATCGTTTACAGAAACCGTTCAAGGAAACAGTCATCCTTTACAGAAACTGTTCAAAGAAACAGTAATCGTTTACAGAAACCATTCAAGGAAACAGTCATCCTTTACAGAAACTGTTCAAGGAAACAGTAATCGTTTACAGAAACTGTTCAAGGAAACAGTAATGTTTACAGAAACCGTTCAAGGAAACAGTAAACGTTTACAGAAACTGTTCAAGGAAACAGTCATCCTTTACAAAAACCGTTCAAGGAAACAGTCATTCTTTACAGAAACCATTCAAGGAAACAGTCATCCTTTACAAAAACCGTTCAAGGAAACAGTCATCCTTTACAGGAACTGTTCACGGAAACAGTAATCCTTTACAGAAACCATCCATCCATCCATTTTCGTCCGCTTATCCGGGGTCGGGTCACGGGGGTAGCAGCCTAAGTAGGGAGGCCCAGACTTCCCTCTCCCCAGCCACTTGGAGCAGCTCCTCTGGGGGAATCCCAAGGCGTTCCCAGGCCAGCCGAGAAACATAGTCCCTCCAGCGTGTCCTGGGTCTTCCTCTGGGTCTCCTCCCGGTGGGACATGCCCGGAACACCTCACCAGGGAGGCGTCCAGGAGGCATCCTAACCAGATGCCCGAGCCACCTCAACTGGCTCCTCTCGATGTGGAGAAGCAGCGGCTCTACTCCGAGTCCCTCCCGGATGACTGAGCTTCTCACCCTATCTCTAAGGGAGAGTCCAGCCACCCTGCGGAGAAAACTCATTTCAGCCGCTTGTATCCGAGATCTTGTTCTTTCGGTCATAACCCAAAGCTCATGACCATAGATGAGGGTGGGAACGTAGATCGATCGGTAAATTGAGAGCTTTGCCTTTTGACTCAGCTCTCTCTTCACCACGACAGACCGGTACAGCGCCCGCTTCACTGCGGACGCTGCACCTATCCGCCTATCGATCTCACGCTCCAGTTTTCCCTCATTCGTGAACAAGATCCCGAGATACTTAAACTCCTCCACTTGGGTAAGGACCTCCTCCCCGACCCGGAGAGGGCACGCTACCCTTTTCCGGCTCAAGACCATGGCCTCGGATTTGGAGGAACTGATCCTCATCCCGGCCGCATCACATTCAGCTGCAAACCGCTCCAGCGAAAGCTGTAGATCACGAGCTGATGAAGCCAATAGGACCACATCATCTGCAAAAAACAGAGAAGCGATTCTAAGGCCACCAAAACGGATCCTCTCAACACCTTGGCTGCGCCTAGAAATTCTGTCCATAAAAGTTATAAACAGAATCGGTGACAAAGGGCAACCTTGGCGGAGTCCAACTCTCACCGGAAACGAGCCTGACTTACTGCCGGCAATGCGGACCAAGCTCTGACACCGGTCGTACAGGGACCTAACAGCCCATATCAATGGGCCTGGTACCCCATACTCCCGGAGTACCCGCCACAGAACCCCCCGAGGGACGCGGTCGAATGCCTTTTCCAAGTCTACAAAGCACATGTAAACTGGTTGGGCAAACTCCCACGCACCCTCCAGGACCCTGTTGAGGGTGTAGAGCTGGTCTAGTGTTCCACGACCAGGACGAAAACCACACTGCTCCTCCTGAATCCGAGGTTCGACTATCCGACGGACCCTCCTCTCCAGAACCCCTGAATAGACCTTACCAGGGAGGCTTAAGAGTGTGATCCCTCTATAGTTGGAACACACCCTACGGTCCCCCTTTTTGAATAGGGGAACCACCACAGAAACCGTTCAAGGAAACAGTCATCATTTACAGAAACCGTTCAAGGAAACAGTAATCGTTTACAGAAACCGTTCAAGGAAACAGTCATCCTTTACAAAAACCGTTCAAGGAAACAGTCATCCTTTACAAAAACTGTTCAAGGAAACAATAATCGTTTACAGTAACCGTTCAAGGAAACAGTCATCCTTTACAGAAACCGTTCAAGGAAACAGTCATCCTTTACAAAAACTGTTCAAGGAAACAGTCATCCTTTACAGGAACCGTTCAAGGAAACAGTCATCCTTTACAAAAACCATTCAAGGAAACAGTCATCCTTTACAGGAACCGTTCAAGGAAACAATAATCTACCGGTTGATGTCATCCAAACAGAAGCCAAACACTGCATTCCCGGAGTGGTCGACAGAAGCTGTAAGGAGGAAAATCCCACAATAACATTGTTTATTCAGATCTGGAGCTAAGAGAAGGTGTGTTTTTTAATCTAAAACACATGTTCAATCAGTTTTGCCCGAACATTTTCTGTTTGTTTGTTAGGACTCAGGGTTAGATCACAGTTTAAGAGCAGTTGTGAAAGAACAAGCAGGTCATTTATGGGTTGTTCTTCCCAAAATTTCCATTGTGTTTGTTTACCATCTTAAAAATAGGGGGAACTGGAACTTGTGTCTTATTTTCGACTCGTTCAAAAAAATTGAAATAATGATTTATCTCTAGTTACAGAAAACCCTGAAGAATTGCTAAATAATAATAATAAATCAAATCAATTGGTAGCGAAATCAAAAGAGACTGGAATGTTCAGAATGTTGCTTGTATGACATTAAGTGTAAGTGACATCAGGGACGTGCAGAGGGGGGGGGCTATGGGGGCTTGAGCACCTGCCCCTTTTGCTCCTTGCCCCCAAGTGCCCTTTTGGGCAAAAAAAAAAAAAAAAAAATTTTTTTTTTTTTTAATTTCCTATTCCTAAGCCCTCCTCTGACACATAATAACATACTAAAATTATTTATTTTATTATTATTAATTTTGTATTTTGCAAGAAAAACAACATAATAAGCCCTCCGGTCACGTACCAACACTACATTCCCCACAATAATAATAATAATAATAATAATAATAATCATTTTATTTAAAAGCGCCTTTCATGACACCCAAGGACACTTAACAAACCAACACAGTGAATACAGAGCAAACATTATCAGCGACAAATTGAAATATAAAATACATAAAGGATATAAAATGGAAGATAAAAATACATTTAGTAAAGTTAATGATAAGCTAGTCTAAAGAGATGTGTTTTCAGGGCAGTCTTGAACAGAGAAAGGGAGGTGGTGTTTCGAAGGTCGGGCGGTAGAGCGTTCCAGAGGTGAGGGGCAGAGCAGGTGAAGGCCCTGCTCCCCATGGTGGAGAGGCGGGCAGAGGGTACATGGAGTTGTAGTGAAGAGGAGGACCTGAGAGAGCGTGATGGGATGGAGATTTGTAGGAGGTCAGATAGATAAGGAGGGGCAAGGTTGTGGATAGCTTTGAACGTGAGGAGTAGAATTTTGAAGATGATGCGTGATTTAACCGGGAGCCACTTGAACAACTTTTTTCACAATGCAACAGTGGTAGTAGGGGTGGGGCCAATCCGATCCGGAGTCGTGTCTCATGAACCCAGAGTAATAAGACCTGCCTCACATTCACATTAGGGTCAGTGGGGGAGCTGGCCCCCTTGGGGGCATTGCCGTTCGGGGGGCATGGCCCCACCCCTACTACTATTCAGCAAATCCCTTTCAGTTTGCAGCCAGCTACAGCGTGTGGACTGAGTGAGTAGCACTTTAGCTAACAGCTAGCCAACTTTTCATCGTAACATGTCCGCTGTGTGGAAGTATTTTACACTAAACACCACAAGACAGCAATGTGCAATGTCTGCATAGCCATAGCGCCACATTAAACTGCGGTCAAGTTGGTTTTATGTTGGACATTCGAGCTCTAGGGCTTCAGCGGGACGCCACTCTCGCTGAACCGAAACAGGGAGACCGACCGCGGCCAGCTGCGTCCAGTCCGACCCACTGTCTGACGTCTCGTAGGACGGACAGGCGGCGAGCGGCTGACCAAAATCAGAGCCCCCGCCCCGGATTGAACAAGAAAAACACACAGCTGAAGCCACGGAGCTCAAATGTTCACCGAGAAGTTGCTAAACTTCATCATAATTAATGACCAACAGCTATCAGCTGTAGAAAATGAAGGATTTTGCAGCTTGATACTTGCAGCCAACAGTAAACAATCATAAAAAAGCATATTAATTAAAAATCACAAGAAAACTGTGTTAAAAAAATGAAACAAACTGCTACATTATAAAACAATGTACAATACTAAAAGCAGGAACATGTCTGTCTGTGTTGGTTTATGCCAAGAACTTAACAGATGTAAAGCTATTTAATATTTTATTTAATCCATTTATTCATTCATTTAAAAGAGACAAAATAAAACAAATTAATAAAAAAGAAAACATTGAATGAAAAGAGTGCAAAAAGAAGAAGAAAAAAAAATCTTATATCACCCCCTTAAAATAAACATTGAACCAGTCCGTCCCTTGGCTTGTAGCAAATTTGTTTTTTTGGCCCTCCATGTATTTGACTTTGACACCCCTGGCTTATACAACAGGGAGCACATCGCCCGTCCAAAACCTATCATCTCTCCATAATGGATATATGTCCGATCTTCTAACTTCCTTTGCTGCATAATGTACATTGCATTAATTCTAGCATTAGGTAAATGTATCTTGAAGGAAAATAGCACTTAAATAAAAGTCCAACAAGAATATTCATTTAGAATTAAAAATAACTCACCCTGAACTACCATAATAGATAAATGTAATAACCAATCAAGTTGCTCCTGTCCAATAAAAGCATACAAATGAAGGGGAAAAACCTATCCAGACTTTAAGTAAGTTTAGGGTCTGGTTCGCAGAGTATGGAGTTAAATTTGTTTCACAATTAGTCAACGGAAAAAAAAACTAACCTCAGTTATGTAAAATAAAATTGTAATCAAAACTTTTGGAATTGTAATGATTTCATTTTTTTAAAGCAAAAACTTTTGTTTAAAAAACATTTTTTTAAATTAAATAGCTAATTTTTCTCTCGTGAACTTAAAAAGTTATTTGCAAAACATAAACTTTTATTTGCACACATCAGAAATCTTTTGTTGCGATTTTAGGCTCTGCCCACGACGTCATGTGAGAATCGCAAGCAAAACTTTGAATGACAAACAAAACTTAGAATAGCAAGCAAAGATTTCTGGCATGCGCAAATAAGTTTGTTTTGCAAATAATTAGCAACATAATTGCAAAAAATGTCAATGACCTCACTGAGGTCATTGACATTTTTCGAGACATGACCAACAGAAAACTGCTGCTGCACAGTTGTTTTAAGAATGATGATGATTTATTTGTTTTCTCAGGGACAGTGCACAACAATACATTGACCTACAAAAAACAGGAAAGATGCATTGTGCCAGGTTATAGTAATAATACTAATTTCCGCCTGTAGAAGGGGCAGATATGACAAGATTTTTTTCTTCTTCTACTACCTTTCATTTTATATCTTGTTTTTTTCTTTCATGTGTTTGTAAATTGTCTATGTGTTTTAAATCTGAAATGAATAAATGAAATAAAATGAATAAAAATAAATAAATAAGAAGAGAACAAAAATAGCAAAAATGCTTAAAAGTTGGAAGTTTGTTTTTAAACAGTTCACCATGATGGAAAAGAAGATTTTGGATCTTAGATTCAGTTTGGGGGGAAAAAGAAAGGCAAGAGACCGAAATAAAAAAGAGACATTGGCCTCCACTCAACACAGAGAAGATGAGACAATGAGGAAAAAAGAGAAACTGACAAGAAAAAAAGAAGAGGAAAGATTGAAGAAAATGTATATAGGTACTTACAAACACACTAAGACACAAATAGAGATATACAGTAGGTCTAAATTTTGGTGGTCAGTTAGTCTCAGTAGGCTTTTCTCATGGTGATATGCATTAACAATTAAATTTTTGCTTTTATTTCGTTTTCTTCTGCAGTTCCACATTAAAGTTTGATGCAGCTCTGCTTTTCTGAATGGACCATCTTCATCTCCACTGCAAGTGTAGCAAACCAGGCAGCTCTTTCTTTCATAGATTACAGTACACTAAAAAGTTGCATTGTGCCCTTGTTTATATTTTTTATAGTGTAATTCTGTAAAGACAAAATATATCTGGTGGTGTAGCTCTGATTTACATATCTTGCTAAATCGCAGGTTTGAATATTGCAATACTTTCCTATAACAAAGTAGACCTGCAGAAAGAAATTACTAATAAAATATTTTACATATGGATAGTTGTATGTTCTATGTAGAGGTTTTCCTAAGCTTTGATAGTATATCTCACAATTTTGTAATTTATCATTGTTTATTTAACTCTGAAAGCTATCATAGCTTTCAGAGTTAAATAACAGTGCGGCAACTTGTTCCGCCGCAGATGAGAGCAGTGTGCGGACGTGAGCGTGCACCTGACGCACGTCAGCTGGTGAGTGCTGCGGGGCTGAGTTGCGCAATTTAGTGGCTGCGCTGCGGTTTTCACCATCTAAATTCACTCTATTAATTATTTCCTCATCAGTAAACTTACTGCCTTATATTCTTTACAAGCAGATTAAAACAATTTTATATTGTGTGCATTTTTATTTAGTTTTGTTTGTGCTGTATGATTAAAAAAAACCACATCAAAGCCCGAGCCCGACCCGGCCCGCCAATCAAACGCAAAAATATGGCCCTACCCTACCCGAAGTCGGGTACGGCTCGGGTAGGGTAGGGCTCGGGCGAAGAAACGACACCTCTAAAGCTATGTAACTTTGTTAATATTCTGTCCTAAAATGCGGTTAGATGTGCCTCCCTTTTTTTTTTTGAGCACCTGCCCCTTTAGTGGGCTCTGCACGTCCCTGAGTGACATAATGGGTGTGACGCCAAGCTTGAACGAGCTACTATTACTTGGTGATGATGCCAAGAGGAAGTATTAACCATAAGGAAGTAATTTTGGAAATATGATGTTGCATATTTGAGACTTAAAATAGACAAAAAGTTCTCATAAAGGTACAATGCTGGGAGTGTGTGAGAAGAGATGGTGCAACCCGGAAGCAAACAAGGCGTACTTTTCTATTTTATTTCCTCCTTCTACCTCACCAATTATTATTATTTTTTTTTTTAGAAATTATAAAACGCATTAAAAATAATAGTCCCTCAATTATTCCAGGGGTTCCACACACCCCTATGATCGGCGAAAAACTGTGAAGTAGGATCACAATATTTATTTTAGTATTTATATATACAGTATTTTAAGGTTTTATAAACCCTTCCCACACTCTTGTAATGTTCTGAATTCTTAATTTAGCAACATTTGTACTGCACAGCAGCTAGTGCAACATTTTGTATGGGTACCGGTACTCACCATCTCTGCAGAAGCTCACGAAGCCCATCATCCTATCCAGGTTGATGTGCACATGCTGCCGCTGCAGGAAGGACACTCCATGCGCAAGGTTGCCCAGGATGTGGTCCACCACCTTCGACCTGTCCAGCACTGTGCGACCAGAACCATGCCGAACCCAGACGCAGCCTGTTCCCTGCAGCCCCCATGATCCGGGTCACACTGAATCCAGATAACTGCAGCCCAGATACTCACCAGTGAAGATACAACTTGAAAGAGGAGTTCAGCTTCAGGAATATTTTGCGACTTTCCTGCCAGTTCTGCGAGTTTAACAGATAGCGTAGATTTTCGTTGCAAAACTTTCCCTCCATTTCGGTAGGAAGCATCAGCTGGAAGCACTGCTGGCTTCTGGGTAGTGCAGTTATTTTTGACTGGTGTTACAGTATAGACATTATTGAAAGAAAACTACAAATGTCGTCACCCGTCCAAATAATTTTCCCTTCAGTATACATTATTGAAAGAAAACTACAAATGTCGTCACCCGTCCAAATAATTTTCCCTTCAGTTATTATCCCATAATGTTAGGGGCTGAATAGACTAATCAACTAATCGACTAGTTGATTCTAGGTTATCTCGCGAGTTGTTACATTTCATGTTGACTAGTCGCACCCCCTTCCTGTTGTTCCCAACCCTATTCTACCCAATCCACATGGTGGATTAAGTTAAATTAAACTAAAAACAGCAGCATTTTTGCGGCTTTATAATAGTTTTGATTTTCCTTTGACTTATTTGTAATATGATAAATGGTAGGAGCATAAATATACGCCCAATATTTGTTCTTTTTTTTTTTTGTAAATTAAAAAAGTTCTTCTTTTTTTGTAAATAATAAATAAATAAAATTCTAATATATATATATATATATTTTTTTTTCTCAAATATGATCTAGCGTCTTGAGTATTATGTCATCGACTTTTATCATGTTAAAGTCGACTCCTACATACCGTCTCAATCACGTGAATAATATTAACGCAGACAACCACGAAAGAGCAAGTCTGCAAAAGTCAAATCGTAAAGTACCAAGGGACTACTGTTTAATTATTTACCAATTACTTATGTGAAACTTAATGGAACGTTACAATTACAGCTTACTATATAGTTTCATCAAACAATCGCATAGAAATTATTTTTATGATTCTTTACTGTCATCAACTTCCCCTTTTTTTAATGTTTGAAAAAACACTTAGGAGAAATACCAACCCAGTTTTAGTTATGAAGTTGAGCCCGTTTCTTTTTTTTCTTCTCATTTTTAGTAACTTTTTTTAAAATTGTTTTCATTTCATTTAAAAACATACACATACATACAATACAATCAAAAAATGTAAATAAAATAAAATGAAAGGTGGCAGAAGAAGAACTATGAAAACTGCCCCTTTTTACTTAATTCTGACGTAAATCAAAATATTTTACAAAATTTAAATTAAAATGTAATACACATAGACAATAACAATCAGCTAAATTAAAAACATAAAAACTCAAACATCTAAATCAAACCAGACAACAACTGAAGATTTATATTAACGATTTCCATATTCTTTCAAGAAACTCGTCTTTATCAGTCTCTTAAATGTATACTGTACAGCGATCTGGCATTTTTAACGTTATCATCCAAACCATTCCACAATCCTATTCCCTGAATTATTGTGGATCGCTCCTTCAAACTAGTACTAAAATAAGGCTTCACAAACATCTCAATTCCTTTTAAAAAAATACACTCTCTCTTTTAACAAAATTTGTTTGAATATTAACGGGCAACATGCCTTTATGTGCCTTATGCATAAGCAACAAAATGTTATAATTAACCAAATCATAGAATTTCAGAATTTTCAGTTGATAAAATAAAGTATTAGACAAATATCTATAGTTTTTTTTTCATAATAATTCGTACGGCTCTTTTCTGTAAAATGAACAAAGGATTAGTTACAGTTTTACACGCTTTACCCCAGACTTCAATACAGTAAACCAAATAAGGAACAACTATTGCATTATACAACATAAACATTGCTTTATCAGTGAATAACTCTCTTACTTTATACAGAACTGCTATTGATCTGGATATTTTTGTTCTCAAATTGTTTATGTGAGGGTTCCATGTTAATTTTTCATCAATAATAACACCCAAAAATTTCACCTCACTAACTCTACAAATTTCAGTACCATCTACCAAAAAATAGAATGTGAAAATTCGTTTTCCTGTTGCTGTGTATCATGTAATAGGTTTTATCCAGATTTAATGATAACTTATTTAAAAGAAACCAGTTTTGTATTTTCACAAATTCTGACTGTATTAACTCCAGCATTTGTTCTGTGTCATCACCCTTACAAATAAATGTTGTGTCATCTGCAAATAAAATACATCTGAAAAAGTCTGACACATTAAAGGAGCTGTATGTAACTTTTATAACAATATATTTTTAACATATTTCTTCACTCTGTCACTACCTCCTGACATACTGATTTTAGACAAGTAATCTCGGAAAAAAACTATTGTCCCCTTGCTTCTCTAAAAGCATTTCTAAAAAGCCACAGTGACCCACCGTTAACCAGCCAATAAAAACAGATTTTGTAACCAGCCAATAAAAACAGAGCTTGAATTTGAATCAGCCAATAAAAACAGAGCTTGAATTTGAATTTCAGCAGAGCAAGGGCAAGAGCAAGCCTCAGAGCCATATGGCTCTGAGGGGGAGGGACCAGAAACGTGTCTCTGTTCAAAATTTTCCTAAGTTCCAGCGTGTTCCAGAAATTACATACTGAACCTTTAACCAAGTCATTTACATACAAATTAAATAACCTGGGTCCAAGTACTGAGCCCTGAGGCACTCCACATGTGATATTATTGAATCTGGATCTTATGTCATGTATATGAACAAATTGTTTTCGATCTTCCAAACAACTATTTACCCACTTTAATGCTATCCCTCTAATACCATAATTATATAGTTTATCAAGAAGAATTACATGATCTAGTATCAAATGCCTTCCTTAAATCAACATAAATACTAATACAACTCTTCTTTTGATCAACTGCATTTGTTATTTGTTCCACCAATTCAACAAGTGCCATTGATGTAGACTTATTTTTTCTAAATCCATATTGACTGTTACTTAATGTGTTTTGTTTATCAATGAATCGATCCAATCTGATCCCAAATAATTTCTCCAAAATCTTTGAAAATTGTGGCAACAATGATATTGGTCTATAATTATTAAAGTCATGCTTATCCCCATTTTTAAAAAGTGGAACCACTTTAGCTGTTTTCATACTTAAGTGGTTTTATTTAAATCTGCCATATTGTTTTAGTGAGTGACAGATCTGTTTGTTCCCATGGGTGCAGAATCAGGCTTAAGATTCCTAAAGCTAGATTCATACTTGACGCGACGCGCAGCGCGCGAGGGTGCGCGCTCCAAAAGTGACGCAATTTCACAGTCCCCGCCCCTGCGCGTTGGCCCCGCGCAGGGGATTAGCGCGTGCCGTGCACCTCTGAATTTTTGAAACTCCGCAAGCCCTGCGCGCGCGGTGGGCGCTACGATTTGATTGACAGGTCCCCACCGACAGCCTTCACCCTCTTCACGCCGGAGCCTGCAGCTGTTTGCGCCGCTGTGGTCGTGGAGACGGAGTCGCGACGCATGGAGGAATGTTTTGTGACACAAAATGTATTAAATTCTCCTTCATTCCTGATCTGGAGTCGGACTTTTCTTTTGTTTTTTCGCCAAAAGTCACGTGATCGCTTTCTCCTCCGCTGACTCCATGCATTAAAGCCGCAAATAAAGACAACAGTTCAGCACGCGAGCGGAAAGCTATTTGTTTTTGTTGTGTGATTTCAAACAGTTCTTCTTCTACGGTAGATTTCTTCTTCTACACCTTTCTTGCAACATATGCACAGGTTTTAGAGGGTACTGCCTCCTGCTGGTCCGTAAAAGAACAGCACTTTGCCATGCGCCGCCGTGCGTCAACCATAAACATAGAGGCAACACTGTAAACGCATTTCGCCGCACGGCACAGTGCACGCGCAGCGCGCGCGCTCCAGCCTGCGGACCAAAGCGCAAGTCTAACTCAGCCTTAAACCCCTTAACAGAGGGCTGAGTGATACTAGCAATAACAGCATTGTACGAGGGGGACAGTTGAACCCCGAGGCCTCCTCAACTGTCCCCTTCTTATAATGCTGTTATTGCTATCACTCAGCCCTCTGTGAATAGCAAACAACCATCAGGGTGCTAACGATCCATCGTTGGGCTGATGGTCCTCCTTGATCATGTCATGTGAGCAGCTGGTTTCGACTGTCATCAGCCAACTGGTTGATCCACTGTGAGAGGGTGCTATTTATAGGACTGAGTTGAATACAGCAGCTCAGACTGAGGAAGTCTTTTGGACGAAAGACAAAACGTTTCTACAATTTTTTTGCTTTGTTTTGTTTTTGTTTTTTGAATGTCCAGAGGACCGGACTTAGCTTTTTTAGATTTTTCTACCTTATTGAGCATGCATCAGGGTATTAATAGAAATGCTTTTTAATTTCAAAATAAAGCTTCATGTTTTGACGCATAAATAAAATTTAAAATGAATAGGCCTAATCCAAACTGCATTTTCATTTGCGTCTTCAAGACTGCTCAATTTGTAAAGTAATTAAAATGATCAACAAAATAACGTTTAAAATTTAAATTTCAAAATATGTCCTACAGTAAAAAGTGACCAAAATTCATTTTGAAAAGTCAAATTTGTTAAACGTTATTGTATTCATCATTTGGGCAGTCTTGAAGACAAAAATGAAAATGCAGTTTGGATTATTCATTTTTTTTTTATGTATTTATGAGTCAAAACATGCAGCTTTATTTTGAAACTAAAAAGCATTTCTATTATTCCATTTTAATTCTAAATGTGAGACTTAACTGCTTCCAAAGTGAGGAATGTGAGAGTCGGCTGTTGCATGCTGAGTGATGACGGCGACGGAACCACCTGCAGTTCATTTAAA
>JBBPBX010029619.1:15906-33528 GCA_038048925.1 Garcialebias charrua
TCCCTCCGCTCTGTATTTATAAGCGCCCCTGCGCGTGGAAAGGGGCACAAGATGCCTCGTCTCTAGAGGCAGAGCGCGTCGCACAGGCTTGGTTTTTTGTTTTGTTGTTGTTATTTATTTGTTTATTTTTTGGGAGTGGGGTTGTCGGAGCTGTGCAGCCGCTGCTGAGGTAGGAGCGCAGGAGTTTGGGTCCAACTTCCCCCCATTCCCCCTGCTGCGGCTCGGCGTGACTGCGACCTGCTTCAGGGGTGAGTCCGTGGATTTTCTGTTCTCATGAAGCGCGCATTCCGCCGGTGCGCGCTCCTGCGCGAGCTCCATGCATGGACCGTTGAGTCCACTATCGAGTCGTTTCATTCAGGGGAGAAGATGTTTGGAGCAGAGGAACGTGTGATTTGATTTTTACTTTCTGCTCGCAAAGTGTCACCAGAACTTGTTGCTGAGGAAAATCAACAATGCGCCCACGCGCGTTTCTATAATACAGTACATGAAAGATACTGTACAACCAAATATTTGTACTTGGCCTTGGATTTTTTCAAGTTAAACTTTTTTTTAAACAAGTTAGTTTATATTAGCAGAGAAAATATGACTGTTTTGTTCAGACGTGAATATTTCTTTTCTTTTGCTTTGACTCGATAAATAAAGATGATTTAAATGTGATCTAGAACTTTGCGTTGCAAACCAGAAATACCTCACCTTATGATGCGCGTGACACAATCAGCCTGAAAATCTGAGAGGAATGTTCATTTATCAGTGTGTGGATTATTTATACATCCCTGACTTCAGTTAATTCGTCTTTGCTTATATACAATAAAACATAAGCACAGACGCTAAAAACAGTTTGTCAAAGAACCTCTAAACTTCTGACTTGTAAGCTGCAATTTTAAGCATTTTAGCTGCAAACAAGAAGTGCTGCACAAAATGAAACATTCAATGTGCATATAATCTCAATAATGTTATATATATATGAGATAATCTTCGTAAATACTGTTTAAAAAAAAAACTATTTTTTGCTGCTGCAATAAACTATTCAAGACTTTAGCTGGAATAAACAGCCAGTAAACTGTATCTAAATGGCTTTATGTTGGAATTAAAAATAATGATAATCTAATTAAATTATGTTTTTTCGGTTTTATTGTCCAGTTTGAAAGGTTTAACAAAAACTATGTGCTAATTTTAAGATAATATTAAACTCCAACCCAAAGCCATTCAGCATTTCCAGGAAAAAAAATAATTCTTAATTTCCATATTCAGAGCACGTGTTCCTTTGATTTGCACATCCCAGCTCGGTCATTCCTTAACTCAGTGGGGTGCAGCTGAGAAGAAGTTATTCCTGCAGCACAGTTCACATGATCTTTATGAAAAAGCACCACTAGTTTCTGATCTGAGGTCAGGACACTCTGATGTGGGATTTTATAAAATATATATATAAACTGGCTAAACTGGTTGCAGGGCCTCTTTTGTTTCTCTGGGGAAGTTTTCTTGGAAACTACAGAATCTGTTTTCTTGAATGCTCTGAACATAATAATAATAATAATTAATTCAATTTATAACGCACTTTTCATTACTGAAAATCTCAAAGTGCTACACATATATTGAATGCTACACACATTCATAAACCGGTGGCGGCAGACTACCATGCAAGGTGCTTTCCAGTCCTACCGGGAGCAACTCAGGGTTAAGTGTCTTGCCCAAGGACACAACGACACATGGTGCGGGTCCCGGGAGTCGAACCGCCAACTTTCCGATCGGGAGACGACTGCCATTACCACTACACCACGGCCGCCCGTGGTGTAGTGGTAAAGCTGTGAGAAGAGGACGCAGCATTCAGCTGTGAAGGCTGGGCTGGACGCTGTCCTTGGTGCTGAAACCCCACGCCCTGCTGCGCCCACACAGCCTGCCCCCCAACACCCACTGTCCTCTGACACTCTGCACATTCCCGGCCACGCCACCGTCCCTCAAAGCAAGAAGCAACGACTTTTAGCAGAAACGGACATGTTTTAATGTGGCTTTTACAATGAAGACTGCAAAGCGTCTGACACAGACTGTTGCTGTCGGGTTTCACATGCAGAGACATTGAAAGTGGGAAAAAAATAAAAGACTGGAGCAGCAGAAGCAGCGGGGGAGGATCCACTCGAGTCTCATGCGTTTCGTGTGATCGTGCAAAGACGACGCGCTCGTATGAAAACAGAAAACATTCAGACACTTAGAGAAAACGTTTGCGTTTCCTCTGTGCGGAGCGGAAACCGGCTTCTCTGAGCTCTGTTTGGGATATTTCTGAACATCAACTCAACAAGTCTTTGACCTCAGAGGCTGGAGTCTCTTTCAACCAGATGAGTTATTCAAACTTGAACTGAGTGGAAATAAAAAGGAATCACAAAACAAAACTCAGTCTTTCTGTTGAGAAGTCTATGCAAATATTCTAAAACCAGCAGTTTAACCTCTAAATTACAGCACAAATACATCTGAATTGCTCCTGTGAATCCTCCCTTGAAGGGATTTTACCCTATGCTATTAGGCTGCCTGAGTTTTTAATCCAAAAGTATTGTAGAAACTCACAAAAATGTTGTTTTGTGTAGATTATAAGGCTCTGTAAATGTTGGCGATAGACAAAAATTAAAACTCTTAGGAGTTAATTCAAAAGCTTGGTCTCTCCGTAAATGTAACATTTCTGAGTTTTTAACCGTAACCAGTAACTAGCTATTGAAGTTGAAGCACACATAAATCAAAGGACTTTTACTCACCTAAAAACATTAAATGATTGATTTATGACGGGAAGGAGGTATGGACTGGCAAATTAAATGAAGCTATAGCATCATATATTAACTATTACCAGTTCAAATCTGGTCACAACAGCACCAAAAAGGATTATTCTGGACAATTTTATGAGCGTACTGTATATGTCCATGCATTTGTCTTAGTGTCCAAATGGAGTCCAACATGTCCATACATTTAGACGTCATGAAGCTGTATCTGCAGAATGCTTCTACATACAGTCATCAGTGAGGGCTCTGAAGAAAGGTACGGTAAGCACTACAGGAACCATATCCTTTAACCAGATTTACTGTCAGCGTGATTTAAATACAGAGAGTTATGGATAAACAGTAAGGAGACGCACAGCAATACACAAGCAACATACGCAGCTGAAAGTGCATCAAAAAGCGCATGATTTCCTTTCCTCCAAAGTCTTTACATCTAGATCAGGGGTGCTCATTACGTCAATCGCGATCTACTGTTCGATCACTGAGGTAGTACTGGTCGATCGCAGCGTGACATAAAAAAAAAATTGTCAGCCTATCAAGCATCCCGTCACTTGATTGACATGCAGGGCAGCCATTCACAACCCTCATTCTCTCAAACCAGGTCTGAGAGATTTTTGGAGAAACACCATCCCCGCTCCCCCACCCCCGAAGGTGTGAAATTATCTGTGTGTGAAGTTGCACATACAGACGGCTGCAGTCCAAAGTTTGTCTGCACTAACAACAGTTTTAAATAATGGCAGAGAGTTGAGTGTTTTTCTGCTACTCATCCTTTTTCAGCATGCAGGATCAAAACTAATAAAATCCAGGGTCCAAAGAGACGTTATTCACCAGTTTGGACGTAACTGTGATCATGCAGTCGCTGCATGCACAATGAATACAGCTGAGCCCAGGGTTGCCAGATTTAAAAAAAATGCCTTATTTACCACCTCCTTTTCTGTGCACATGTTCAAGAAACACAACACAAACTTCATCTTGCTCAAGATGAGAGTTCTGCAATGGAGTTAAATTCAAAGCAGTCTGCTCCTCAGACAAATAGTGTTAAATTATTATTTTATCTATGAATGTTTCTGTTAAATTATTATTTTGTATATATACACGTTTCTGTTCAGTGCCCTGAGATTACTTCTTTTGTGAATTGACGCTATATAAATAAACTGAATTGAATTGAATCTTAAAACATCTTTACTCAGCACACACGACAGTTTAGGTCAAAATAATAATAAATAAATAAATAAATAATCAATAAATTCAATCTATACTGCACTTTTCATTAATAAAAATCTCAAAGTGCTGCAGCAAATAAAACAAGTAATAAAATCAAGTAAAAGCAATAATAATATCAACCAAGATCAAAGATACAATCATGTGGAGGCAGAATAGGCTTTCTTAAAAAGAAAAGTCTTTAAGCCGTTTTTAAAGTCAACCAGTGACTGCGGAGCTCTCAGGTAGTCAGGGAGGGAGTTCCATAGGTGGGGGGCAGCCACACAAAATGTCCGGTCTCCCATGGTCCTTAATTTGGTTTGTGGAATGTGAAGTAGATTACTGTTCTGTGATCGTAGAGACCGGGTGGATGAATATGGTGCAATAATGTCCTTTAGATAGTCAGGTGAAGTGCCGTGTAAGCATTGGTGTGTGATGAGAGCAGTTTTGTATTGAATTCTGTAGGTGACAGGAAGCCAATGGAGGTTATGGAGAATGGGTGTAATATGTTCAAATTTACGAGCTCTCAATAAAATCCTTGCTGCACTGTTTTGAATATATTGAAGCTTCTGAATATTTTGCCAGGGATTCCAATAAACAGGGAGTTGCAGTAGTCGAGCCTGGAGGAGACAAAGGCATGGACGAGTTTCTCAGCATCAGAAAAAATCAGAGATGGGCGAAGTCTGGAGATATTTCGAAGATGGAAGAAGCAGGTTTTAAACAGATGCTTAATGTGATTTTCAAATGTAAGATGAGAGTCCATTTTTATTCCAAGATTTGTAACAGAGGTGGAGAGGGGGATGTCTTGACCAGAGAAGGAGATTGTTGTTAAAGTTGATGTTTGTATCTGGTGAGGGGTGCCAATCAGTATGGCCTCAGTCTTGGAGCAGTTTAATTGAAGAAAGTTCTGATTCATCCATGCCCTTATTTCCTCCAGGCAGGTAGAGAGGGCAGTGAGTGAAGATGGAGATGGGGATGATGAGGATGCTCCAGTCCTGATGTAAAGCTGTGTATTGTCGGCATAGCAGTGAAAAGAAATGTTGATTAATAATTTGACCTAAAGGCAGCATGTAAAAGGAAAACAGCAGGGGCCCCAGAACTGACCCTTGAGGGACACCACAGGAGACACCGACTGTCTGGGACGTGGCGTTGCCAAGACTAACACATTCCAGCCTATTGGAGAGGAAAGATCTGAACCAGTCCAGGACAGTGTCACAGAGACCGACCTCCACATGAAGACGGTGGAGGAGGATACTATGGTCCACAGTGTCGAAAGCTGCAGTGAGGTCAAGGAGGACAAGGATGGAGGGAGAACCAGTGTCAGCAGCCATGTGGACATCATTGGTAACTCTCAGCAGTGCAGTCTCAGTACTGTGAGCTGCTCTGAATCCAGACTGGAACTTCTCATACAGAGAGTGTTGCTGTAGGTGGACCTGCAGCTGAGCAGAAATGGGAGGTGGGAAATTGGGCGGTAATTAGAAAAAATGTCGGGATCCAAATTAGATTTTTTCAGAAGAGGCCTAATGATGGCAGTTTTTAGAGGTAGTGGAACATGACCAGATTGTAGAGACTTGTTTATTCTTTGTGTGATTAATGGGCTAATTGCAGAGTGATTGGATTTCATGAGAGACGAAATACTATTATTTAAAGCCACAGTGCTATAGTTCATGATTTCTTATCTGGCAACCCGACTGACATGGAAACTACAGCATTTTTCATGTAAACCAGCTTGTTTTTTCTTTATTACCCCCAATAAATATTGAAAAAACACTAATGTTTCCACAGGTTGTTCTCATGTACATGAGGCCTTATAGTAGGTAGATCACTGACTTGATCATTTCAAAAGTAGCTCACATGCTGAAAAAGTCTGGACATCCCTGATCTAGATGAACAAACGGAAGCAGTTTATAAAAGTTTTTCCACTTGCGTTTGAAGTACAGTATGTTCTCCTTCATCATGACCCACATCAAATCCACCCTGTCCAAGGTGCTCCCAGTGATGATCCACTGCTGGTCTTTATCCATTTCCTCATCAGAAAAATCCCCCTTCCTTCTCCAACACCACTCAGCCACCTTGTAAAAGCTATTGCCGTCTTGTAGATGAAAATAAATTGCACAGTATTTATTGCCTTTTAAAAAAAGGGGGTGTGCACGTTGCTGCAGGCTGAATTTTACAATTTGTTTCTTATTTCCATTTTAGATTTCCCCTGCAAACGTTGTGTATCCACGTGACAGGAAGTTGATTGGCTGTACGTTGGTAGCGTGAGAACAGGTGTCAAAGCTGACGGGTCAGAACTGTGTGCGGAGGTTTCCGGTCAGACCACACGACTCTCGGTCATTATTGGCTCTGGAGAGACCACAAATCAACCCAATTTGTCCAAACAGGTGTCAATCACAAGAGGAGGGCCTACGTTGCCGTTTTGACACCTGATATTTAAATTAAAAGCACCTGGTAACACGTAGCAGCTCTTTGAAGCAGAACTTTGAAGCCCACCTGTGGACCGTTGTGCTATTTTTCAAATTCGTTCATGGCATATTTTGTTGGCAGACAAACACCTTAAAATGGTAAAAATGAGGGAAAATACAAGTAAAAATAGACACAAATATGGATATTTACTTTGTTTAGTTTAGTTTAGTTTAAACGTTTATTCATTTAATTTCAATTAAAAAACACAAATACCAATTTCAGAAACAAAGAAATAAAATACCTATAAAATGAAAGGCAGCAGAAGAAGAATGAAATCTTATCATTTCTGCCCCTTCTTAACAAAATCAATTTCAAACAATCAATTTGAGCAATAATCAGGCAGCGTTGTATGCAATATGTACAAGCTAATGTGCTTCTTCGGAGGTTCTCTATGTGCTCAGTGTCTGTAAAAACTGCCCTCTTCAAAACATATTGTACCCCAATGTACACTGCACACCTGTGGCGGCATTACAGAAAGAGCAGTATGCATAAACTACAGGTGGCATACAATGATGGCATGAGGATGCTGCTTAAGGTGCCGCGATGGAGTAGTGCCAGCCAGATGTTTGCGAATGCCAATGTACCAACTTGTGCAGCTGTGCTTCGTAACCTTATGTACAGATGTATGTGTAGGCTAACAAACTCTGCAAATAGCATCATCTATACTCTGACCAACCCTGCACAAAGCTCGGTTAGGTTCTATTCAAGTCTGTGGAATCACTGGCGCCTTAAATTATTTGGCAATGGATGAACATTCTATTTTTACTGTGTCTTGTTGATGTTATCTTTTTAATTTTTTATTTATTTTTATTTTGGTGGTGGTGGTTGTTTTTGTTACTATGGACCATATGCGTCTGAAATAAAGTTTTGATTGATTGATTGATATATATTATTATTATTTTTTTTTTTTAAATGGGAGATGCGCCGTAACCACGAAACGTCATAACCCGAGGACTACCTGTATAGGATTTTAGCCACTACAGTCCCCATAGTCTCTTTTGAACCCCGGCCATGAGTGTCTTGTTCCATGGACCCATTTCAGAATAATGTTTTATATTTTCAGGTTTTGTGAGATTCTGCACAAAACCTTAGGTGTAAATAATGAAAAGAAGAGGACTGTCAAGGTTAAACGTCATAAATTGTCTTTTTTTCTTAACAGATGCATGAAGGTTACAGACTTAAAAAAATAGCATAATTTTTCACCACCATCGGTAAAATCATTGACATCTTTGCTTTATTTGAAGTAAAACACTAATAAATACCAAGAAACATTATTTGACGATGTCGACATGAATAATTATTTTGCATTTTGTCTCGCAACATAAGAGCCTATAAATAATTGTTGAAAAAGCTGAAAAAATGTCACACGTGACTGTGACAATCAGAATTTTAATACTCATGTAAAGTTATGTAATGTCACACTGTTCTGTTGTTTTATTTTGTTTAGTTTAATAATCTAAGAAATAATCAGAAATTGTGTTGTAATTGTTCCAAACAATGACAGTATTCAAATGAGTATATGAATATAGATGATACTTTTGTTTTTTAAACACATACATTCAATGATTATAGTTTAATCAAAATATGTCCTGTTGATCATAAAATATTTAGCTTCCAGACAAATGGAGATGACTGCAAATAGAAGATAATTTTTTTCAGTACCACTAATAAGGCCCCCCTTACAAATAAATAGATAATAAGATTTGGTTATTGCTTCCTCTATAAACTCTTTATAAATCATTAGTAACTGCTTATTGAGCATTAATTACAGGTGACAGAGACAAAGCTGAGCAGTTTCTTGCCAAATAGTGAACCAAATCTGTTCCCCTATTATATTAAACATTGCAGACTAAGTTACTGCTTTGTGAGCACAACAAACATTTTGTAAACCTATTTCTTTAGGAAATAATATTGTAATTTATCACTGCATCCTACAAAAAAAGATGTTTTACACATGCTTATTGTGCTTACAAGGTACTAACTTAGCGTGAAATGTTTAATTTAGCAACTCTAGATGAAATATATACAGGTACTCTACTTGACTTACGACAGAGTTCTGTTCCTACGCGGTGTCGTAAAGCGAATTTTGACGTGTCGGAACATACATACATACAAAAAAAGTTCAGTACTGTACAGTTACCAAGCACTTAGCCTATCCTAACACAGTTTTTAAAGACGAAGGAGCAAGTTGAATCGTCTCCCTCCTCCCTAGCAGGCTCCATTCACATAAAGGGAGCTAGCTGGCTAACTAGCTTGCTGTACGGTGGCCTACCTTCGTCCGTCCGTCCATCCAATATTTGTTTACGACGTAAAACCGCTGTCAGCTCGGTCCATCTGCTGTCCATCTGCCGTATTCCGCTGTAAAACCACCGTCAACCTCTGTCCAGAGCGTTTAATCTCCGCCTGTACTTGTCCACTGCTTTGCTGGTTCTGCCGTGAAGCTCTGTACAGAGCGGGTCTCCCTGTGTTTTTCCACTCTTTCTGCCGTCAAGCTACTTCTTCTGCCGTCAAAACAGGAAGGAACTCGGAACTCGGCTTTCAAAATAAAAATTTTCAATTTATTTTAAAAATTTAATAAATATATATATATATTTTTTTAAATGGAGATGCGTGTCGTAACCACGAAACGTCGTAAGTCGAGACCGTCATAAGTCGAGGACTACCTGTATAGGTGAACAGATTTGGCTCATCATTTAGCAATAAACTGGTCAGTTTTGTCTCTCTGTCACCCTTGATTAATAAACAATTGTTAATGATTTATAAAGTGTTTCTAGAGGAATTAATAATGTGTCCATAGACTATTTATTAGCCATCTGTAAGTGGATTCTTATTGTAAAGTGGTACCAATTTTTCCCATAAAAACTTATGAACTCTGTTAGCTCTCAGACTGTGTTGAGGAAGAATGTAGGCTACTGTCACATCAAACTTCAGCTCAGTATCTTTAAAACTGACAGGGTTTAGCTATTTTTTGTATTTGTCAAAATTAATTAGCTGCGGAAGCCATTTTGAAAAAGGTACAGTTTGAAGATTATTCCCTTGAAGACTTGTAATGATTATTCTCTAAGTTTTATTAATATAAGTCCAGTAGAACATAAGAATTTTACAAAAAGATACATTAGACACTAATAGTCAACAGCAAAGTTGTAAAATTAAATCATAACACGAGGTATAAATTGAGAGTGAATCTCAGCCACGTTACGTGTTTTATAACCATTGTTGTGTTTTAAAAGTTTGTTTAGCTGATGTGGCCATCTTGAATCAGGTTGACACTGAAATATAATCAAATATAGATGCACATCCAATAATTGCCTCCTGTGAGTTTCATTTTTTTAACTTCATTTTTATTGTAGTTTATTGTTGTCTGCACTTTATACGTTCTGCCGGGAACAGGACCCTCTTGTAAATGAGTCCTCGTGGCTCCTGTATAAATAAAGATTGATTAAAAGAAAAGCGAAACCTTGTAAAAGAAATGAACAACACGTGCACAGACACGAGAAACGGGCAAAAACAAGACACACGCTTTAAATGCAGCTGAATAAATGACTCAGTATGTACTAGTACTCGGAGTCTCAAGTTTTGTGCAGTACTTATTTGTGTTGTTCCCAACGCTGCAGGAGTTGTGAAGCCGAGGCGGATTAGAACCGACAGCCTGGTGAGTGTGGAGGAGTCAGGGACGTGCTTGTCATTGATTAGTCGCCATAGTGCCTGCAGTGACAGACACAGTGTGCACGTCTTCCATTGATTGTTTGTGTGCGGCGTAGAGGTCGAGCCCACGCTCAGTCCTACACAGCTCACTGTGCCCTGCTCTCGTTCACTTACCTACCTGTTACTATAGAGACACGGAGGAGGAGAATGCAGAAGCTGGCAGACACAAATGCTGCAGACCTGAGCTGAATCCTAATAGAGGGAGAGCAAAAAGAACTAACAGAGCTCTCTGATATAAAAATATACCTCTGTTGGTTACGTAATGCTGATGCAGGCTTCTACCTTGAAGCTTATGAACTGACCAGAGAACATACATTGTTAAAATGCATGTGTCATCGTCATGCAATAGTTTCTTATATTAATTAAAGCTGCAGTATGTAGCTTTTTTTATGAACATATTTCTTCACTCTGTCACTACCTCCTGACAGACTGATGTTAGCCAGGTAATCTCTGAAAAAAAAAAATATATATATTGTCCCCTTGCTTCTCCAGGTGGTAAATAAGCATTTCTAAAAAGAAAAGGTGACCCACCATTTTCCAGCCAATAAAAACAGAGTTTGTAACCAGCCAATAAAAACAGAGCTTGAATTTGAATCAGCCAATAAAAACAGAGCTTGAATTTGAAATTTAACAGACCACAAGGGGGCAGAGCGGGATCAGAATGCTTTGCCTGTTGAAAATATTTCTAAGTGCTGGAGTTCTACAGAAACTGCATACTGTACCTTTAAAGAGGAACATTTTATCCCGGTTACCAAATGTTTTTTGACACCTGAATGGATTTTAATGGAAATTTCAGGAAGTAACAATTGGCCTGTAAATGTCTACAAATGATTAACATTAGGAGTCAAAGTCATTCAAGATGGCCACCACAACTAATCTACATTAGAAAAAGTCAAAAAAAGAACTGTCAAGTAAAAAGAAAAATTGTTGCCAAGCGTCTAACACTCTACAAAAGGTGGTTATTAATTATTATTATTATTATGAAGGTGGTGATAGTCATTCCTTTGAGGTGTTTTAGGTGTTTAATTATGAATCATGCTACAAAATTAAGGTTTGCTGCTGCTTTTGTATCATGAGTGTGAAATTAAAAAGCAGTATTTGAATGAAACAGAGCAGCTTGGCTCTAATCTCCTGTGTGTGTTTTTATCTCCTCTCATTCAGCCTCTTTAATCTCTTTATATATACAGTACAAGTCTTTCTACCTCTTCCTACCCATAAACATGTACTCCTCTTCTTCTTTTTGGGTCACCCTCTCTTTTTTTTCTTCTCCTGCCTAATTCATCTTTGCCTTGCTCAGTTCTAGCTCTGTGAATAGATATTGTGTGTCCCTGGAAAAGACAAGCGAGGGAGAGCAGGGGAGCCACAGACAGTTCGGAGACTGCAGCAGATTTCAGCCAATCACACGAAGGGATCTTCCAGTCCGTGTGGTTTATTCATAAAAACCAAGAGGAAGTTCTCATTAATGCAACTCTATGCCTTCATTCATGCACTTATACATGATCTGAACTGAAGGAAGCTACTGAAACTCCTATGTTATTGCAGCATAAGCATATTTATTTACTTGATTTCATAGAACTATACATTAAAAGGGTATTAAATGCTTAGCATACATTGATATAATTCATATTGTCAATTGCCTGCTTTTAATCTAAATATGATCCAAAACTGTCAGATAAACAAATAAACAAATAAAATGAGGGCGTTCTTATTTCACTTTCCAAATGTTAAACTATCGGTGTTCTCGTTTCAGCATCATGTCCTAAATTCAATATCTAGGACAAAGACAAGATGCCAAAAATACCCTCATATATGTGTCACCTCACTTTGGCGTCCTCATAGAAAACCGCACCAAGTTGAATCAGTTTCAGAGCATAAACACAGTTTAGCGCAGATCAGCATTTTTGTTTTACATCTTTAAACTCTCAAAAACGATCCTCCGTCTCGTAACGATTCTGTTTCACAAGTTCTAGTTTCATGGCAACCCCCCCAGGAAAGAAAATCTTCAGAGTTTCAGTCTCACAGCAACACATCCTGATTACAGCAATCGTCTTCGTCATGGACTTATTTCTATTGCATAACGGTGTCTCGAGGGTTCATTGTGAATCAAGGATTAGCGGGTGCTGTGAGCTGATAAGAAGGCATCCGTGTCGATTATCTCTCCACAAACTGCAGGGCATGTGCAAACTGACGAAAAGTGAGTGGGCACGCAGCGATTCAATGCAAATGAACAAATTAATGCAAGAAAGACAAAATATACTAGAAGCTTGAATTTATTTTGACTTGTCACCTTAAACAGTTACTGTAATGACGTTTGAATGCAGCTGTGGTGTAAGATCACAGACTGCACAACCTAAATATTACTCTGCACGTGACATTCAGGAAGAAAAACTAAAAAGGACTGTACAAAATATTTTGTTTCTATCGACGGATGATCATTCTAAAGCGAGAGCTGGTGAAAGTCATGAAAAAACCCTAATGGCAAAGCATTCCCAGCGCCTGAGAGAAAACACCATCACCATTGGCTCATACCACTGTGCAAAACATGGACATTTGTTCACAGCTGTGCAAAAATAGTACCGTCTGTATTCACTTTTCAAAGCAACGGCTTCACAACCTGCCATGATGACCTCTCAGAGGACTCACCATCTTCACGTTTGGTCTCAGAGATCACCTTTAGCTTATAGATACTGACATGATACATGTGCAAATAATAGCTATCCGTTATAAACTAATAGCATTATTTATCTTCCTTTAGATGATTGTATTTCAAAGCATGAACAGACTAAACGTGAAGGAGATTGAGGCCCAAAGCACGTTTTGCAGAATAGGACCTTGTTTGTTTTTGTGACCCTCGGACTAAAAAAAAAAACTTTTTCAAAGAAAGCATACAAAAAAAAAGTTCAGAATATGGGATGTGTGCATGTAAACCATAATGTTTTAGGCCATTTTACAGTTGGCACATAAAAGATTGAAAAGCAAATCTCTTAAAAGTGTACATTCCATCTAGTTTCCAGTTGTTACATGACAGAACGGTGTTCCCGCTTGAGCCGGCTCATTGTAAGGTCACATTACAAGAAGAGCGATGCTGGAAATCACATTTTAATAATGTACAAGAGGCTAAAAACAGAGATGAACCACCAAAACAGCCTTATCCAGGCTGCAGGATGGTGTTTTTATTTCTGCAGCTGACGTCTTTCAAATGTACTCAATGCAAAGTCATAAATACTGATTAAGAAAATAAAACAAAATCTGCATGGATTCATTTCCCATATTAATGGTTAATGTGTCCTTAATAAACAAAAACAAAATGTGTTAACTGCCAAGTCATTTATTTACCCACAGAAACAGCCGAAGGGCCTGAAAAGCAGGCAAACGTTGGCAGCGTCCACGGAAGATCCTTTTGGGATCAAGAAATCTGACAATTTTGATGCATTACGCTCAGATTAGTTGAATAAATTACAAGTGCTTTGTTTACATTCAGTGCGGACCCATGTTTCAAAATTAAATATCAACAGATCTGGAAAAATTAACTTTTTTCAACCCCCCATTTGATATATTTTATATAGTAACATTTCTAATCTTTCATTTAGCACTTTCCAATTAGTGTTTTTAAATAAATAAATAAACTCAAACTAAATTTGTGATATAATGCCAACTGTGTGTTTGATTACACCACAAACTGGTCAGCAATCCATGGAAGAGCTGTCTGGAATTGAGAAGTTGGACAATTTGTATTACCCATGCTCTGATTCTTTGTTTACATTGAGTGCAAACCCGTAAAAGTACTAAGTCAACTTTTTTCAAACAATTACATAAAATTCATGATAACTCATGGTCTTCTTGTTTTTATGTTTGATTTTCTACATTGCAACGAGCACCTTTAACGTCAAAGTCTGCAGAATGAAAGCACAGCTGACACCCCTGTTTCCCAAAGAAAAGTATGTACAGTTGTTCTCCGTCCAAGTATCTGTCAGCAGCTTATCAGTCAGCTGACTGACATGTTAAAAACAGCTCAGTTCCTCACGGCTTAGGCTTATGTGCTGAAAGTGGACTGGACTAATTGGCTCAGGTGTGGGAGAAAGAAAGAAAAAAAGGACTCCAAGCAGCAGAACGGGCTGCACGAGCCAGCACCATGGACAGCTCCGACTCTTTCTGTTCTGCTCCAGGTTTTTGCGCACAATGACGTCATTCCCTCGGACAAGACGACAGAGGACAATAAATAACTGGCATGCATGTTTAAAAGTTTAATTCTTCAACGTTGTCACCTAAACACCACATGGACGGAAGTTGTGTAACATTAATGACGCACACGTGGAGGAGCCTTCACCTCCGGCCTGCTCGCAGTCCCCTGTTTACATTCATCCATTTTTTTAAAATTAATATTATTACTGTTTTTTTTTTTAAGTTCTGTTCCCTCAGCACGTCAGCGGTCCAGGTTGGACTCGCTGGAGTCACGCTGCTGGTTCTTCAGGTCCTGGAAGACCTCGGTGAAAAAGTGCGGGTCTGCGTTCAGCCGCAGCATGTCGGCGCTCAGGCGCGCGATGACGCGCAGCGCGCTCTCCCAGAACACGTCCTTGTTGGAGTCGATGATGAAGGGTTTGAGCGGGTACGAGATCTCGTTGCCCATGTAGGAGTAGGCCAGGTAGAGGCAGGTCTGGAAGGCGCCCTGCAGCTCGGCCGCGCTCTCCACGCTGTCCGCGATCGCGTCCTGGCACAGCAGGTACACGAACACCACGTTGGCCGGCGTGATGAAGCCCACGTCCTGCCAGCCCTGCAGCAACAGAGTCCGGTCGATGTTGCGGAACCACACCACCACCTCCCCGCTGCTTAACCCCTTCAGCTTGTGACACCGGCGACACATGAAGTCCCCCAGACACCGGAGCAGCTCTCCCGTGGACGCCTGGATCACGATCCTCCTGGGCGACAGCAGCGACACGCTGCTGGGCTGCTTCTGCACCGTGGACAGCCTCCCCCTCTCGCCGTTCTGCGTGGGGACCGTGGGCACCGGCACCGGGATGGGGGCCTTGGGCCTCCTCTCCTCGGTTCGGTGCGTCTTCCGGATGTTTTCATGGTTGAGCTGCGCCACCTGGCTGGACGGCGGCGGGTTCGGGGTCACCTTCTTGGCGCTCTTCTTCGCCGAGCTGGCCACGAGCTTCTTCCAGGACAGAGACACGAACATGGAGGGCCGCTTGAGGAGCTTGTCGTTTCTGAGTCCGTCCGCTGCGGCCTCGGCCTCGATGATGGACACCTTCTTGCTCGCGGGAGATATGGAGAGGACGGTGCCCATGGTGCTCGCGGAGGATGGAGCGCGCGCTGCCGGTGGGGGGGATGCTGGATGCTGCGTCACCGCAGCTCTTCTGCAGAGTGAGAGGCGGTGAAGAGCAGTCACGACACCCACTGAGCCTCCATTGACTTGTCTCTGTAATGAGGAGCTGGGTTCTCCACCGGAAGTAGCAGAAGATGCGACACAGACTCTGCGCGCGTCTGTTACCAGAAGCGAAGAAGCCGCTATGCGTAAAACCCTCCAGTTGAACCAATTCTGACTGGCAGCCCAGCGGACCAATCAGAGCGCGAATCAATGATCCAATCACTGGAGGAGCTGTTGTGTACAGTTGCCATTGATGGAGCTTAATTCAGGCTACTGCAGGTCAGCTTCTGTTCTTTTCCTGTTGGTTTGGATCAGCCGAGCTATTTAAAAACAGACTGTTCTCTCTTTCCCCACTAACACCGCTGAAGACATGAGGGATTTTGCACAAGGTGATGGTCTGTGCGGTAAAGTCATGTTTTAATCCCCCACCACACAAAACGAAGAAGAAGAAATACAAATAAATACAATAAAGAGCAACCCCCATCTCAAGAATGTTCCCTGAAAAGATGTTTGAAGGAAATATTCATTTCGTAAGTCCGGATTTTCACTCGTAAGTTGGAACATTTATGCTAGCGCTACTACGAACACTCGTTTTTCATCAAAAACGTTCATATTAGTTCATAAACATGGTCGGAAACGTGTTTCCAAATGGTTAACTAACACACTTTCATCAAAAAACACAAAAAAGTGATGTATTTTTTACAAATTTACTGCTCGTTCGCCAGCTCGTAAGTCCGGACGCTGATTTCATCAACCTTTATTTAGTCAGGTTAATCCCATTGAGCCTCGAGGACTCATTTACAAGAGAGACCTGTCTACAAACTAAAGAACGATGACAACAGCAACAGTAGATTTTCCTTGAACAATCAACAATAGACAAACATAAGAAAGAAATACAGATTTTTTTTTAAACATGAAAACAAAGATATCAAAGTAGCAAAACAGGTAGATGTGGAAAATCAAAAACAGGAACATGTCTGCATTGGTTTTTGCCAGGAGTCCAACAGATTCTTAAAGCCAGAGAGGTCAAGGTCGAGAGCTTCAGATCTTTTTGTAAGATATGGGAAAAATAATACCAAGAATTAAAAAAAAGTTTAAAATGACACAACCATTTAGAGTCATGTTAGCAACATGTCACATAAAGTAGTGGGTGAGTTTTAATAAAACTTACACAAAGTCATCATTATCATTAACTTTTGAGTTGAAGCCTATTCAAGATGGCTGCCACAGCCAGCTGAAGTAAAAAAATAAAAAAACACAGTGGGGCAAAAAAAAAAGTATTTAGTCAATCACTGATTGGGTTATCCTACTTAGAGAAACGAGAGGACTTTAATTTTCATCATCAGGTACACTTCAGCTATGAGAGACAACATTAGGAGAGAAAAAAAATCCATGAAATAGGATTTTTAAATAATTTACTTGTAAATTATGGTGGAAAAGAAGTATTTGGTCAATAACAAAAGATCAACTCAATACTTTGTAACATTACCTTTATTGTCAATGACAGATGTCAAATGTTTCCTGTAAGTCTTCAGGTTTGCACCCACTGTAGCTGCGCTGCTTCCTTTGTGCAGATCTCCTCTAGATCAATTACCTGTATGTTTTTGGTCTGTCACTGGGCAGCACGGGTTTTCAACTCCCTCCACAAACTTTCTATGAGGTTGAGGTCTGGAGACTGGCTATAGGCCACTCCAAGACCATGACATGCTTTTTACAGAGTCACTCCTTCGTTGTCTGAGCGGCGTGTTTGGGATCATTGTCATGCCGGAAGACCCAGCCACGTTACATCGTCAATGCTCTCAGCTGATGGAAGTAGGTTTAAGGCTGAAATATACCTGAGCGTACTCCCTATACGCCTCTGTACGACGTACGTACGCTGAGGAAAAAGCGTAGCCCCGCGCAGCCCCTCAGGGCACGAACGCGCAAAGCTTTTTTTTACGACCGCGCACGCTGACCATAAACTTCCCCGAGGCTTAAAATTACATGATACATGGCCCCGTTCATTCTTCCCTTAACACGGATACGTCGTCCTGTCCCCTTTGCATTAAAGCAGTCCCAAAGCATGATGTTTTCACCCCCATGCTATGATTTAGATGTAACTCAGCATTCTTCTTTCTCCAAACA
>JBBPBX010029620.1:13898-35765 GCA_038048925.1 Garcialebias charrua
ATGAATGTTTCTGTTAAATTATTATTTTATATATGAATGTTTCTGTTAAATTATTATTTTATATATGAATGTTTCTGTTAAATTATTATTTTATATATGAATGTTTCTGTTAAATTATTATTTTATATATGAATGTTTCTGTTAAATTATTATTTTATATATGAATGTTTCTGTTAAATTATTATTTTATATATGAATGTTTCTGTTAAATTATTATTTTATATATGAATGTTTCTGTTAAATTATTATTTTATATATGAATGTTTCTGTTAAATTATTATTTTATATATGAATGTTTCTGTTAAATTATTATTTTATATATGAATGTTTCTGTTAAATTATTATTTTATATATGAATGTTTCTGTTAAATTATTATTTTATATATGAATGTTTCTGTTAAATTATTATTTTATATATGAATGTTTCTGTTAAATTATTATTTTATATATGAATGTTTCTGTTAAATTATTATTTTATATATGAATGTTTCTGTTAAATTATTATTTTATATATGAATGTTTCTGTTAAATTATTATTTTATATATGAATGTTTCTGTTAAATTATTATTTTATATATGAATGTTTCTGTTAAATTATTATTTTATATATGAATGTTTCTGTTAAATTATTATTTTATATATGAATGTTTCTGTTAAATTATTATTTTATATATGAATGTTTCTGTTAAATTATTATTTTATATATGAATGTTTCTGTTAAATTATTATTTTATATATGAATGTTTCTGTTAAATTATTATTTTATATATGAATGTTTCTGTTAAATTATTATTTTATATATGAATGTTTCTGTTAAATTATTATTTTATATATGAATGTTTCTGTTAAATTATTATTTTATATATGAATGTTTCTGTTAAATTATTATTTTATATATGAATGTTTCTGTTAAATTATTATTTTATATATGAATGTTTCTGTTAAATTATTATTTTATATATGAATGTTTCTGTTAAATTATTATTTTATATATGAATGTTTCTGTTAAATTATTATTTTATATATGAATGTTTCTGTTAAATTATTATTTTATATATGAATGTTTCTGTTAAATTATTATTTTATATATGAATGTTTCTGTTAAATTATTATTTTATATATGAATGTTTCTGTTAAATTATTATTTTATATATGAATGTTTCTGTTAAATTATTATTTTATATATGAATGTTTCTGTTAAATTATTATTTTATATATGAATGTTTCTGTTAAATTATTATTTTATATATGAATGTTTCTGTTAAATTATTATTTTATATATGAATGTTTCTGTTAAATTATTATTTTATATATGAATGTTTCTGTTAAATTATTATTTTATATATGAATGTTTCTGTTAAATTATTATTTTATATATGAATGTTTCTGTTAAATTATTATTTTATACATGAATGTTTCTGTTAAATTATTATTTTATACATGAATGATTCTGTTAAATTATTATTTTATATATGCATGTTTCTGTTCAGTGAACTGAGATGACTTCTGTTATTACGTTGAGCTTTATAAATAAAATGAATTGAACTGAATTGATTTCTCACCCTCAAATATCCATCCATCCATCCATCCATTTTCTTCCTCTTAGCAATCAGGTTTCTTAATGCACAATAATTTTAACACTGCTATTTTAATGTTTTATTGTCTTGTGTTTATATGTGTATGTGTGTGTAAGTGCATATGTATGTATGAATCTGTGCACACCTATTGACTGCAAATCTAATTGCCCCTCGGGGATAATAAAGGAACTTGAATCTTGAATCTTGAATCTTGAATCTTATCTGGGGTCGGGTCGCGGGGGTAGCAGCCTAAGTAGGGAGGCCCAGACTTCCCTCTCCCCAGCCACTTGGAGCAGCTCCTCTGGGGGAATCCCAAGGCGTTCCCAGGCCAGCCGAGAAACATAGTCCCTCCAGCGCGTCCTGGGTCTTCCTCTGGGTCTCCTCCCGGTGGGACATGCCCGGAACACCTCACCAGGGAGGTGTCCAGGAGGCATCCTAACCAGATGCCCGAGCCACCTCAACGATCGGTAAATTGAGAGCTTTGCCATTTGACTCAGCTCTCTCTTCACCTCTACTACATTCTTTGCCAACTCCTCCTTCAGGACCACCCCTACTCCATTTCTCTTTCTATCCACACCATGGTAAAACAGTTTGAACCCTGCTCCAATACTGCGAGCCTTGCTGCCCTTCCACTTGGTCTCTTGGACACATAAAACATCTACCTTCCTTCTCTGCATCATGTCAGCCAGCTCTCTACCTTTGTCTGTCATTGTCCCCACATGTAGAGTTGCTACCCTCAGTCCTCCGTTCTTCACTTTCCTCTTCTCCTCTGTCTCCTGACACGTTTCCCTCCTCGGGGTCTTCCACTAACAGTAGGACAAGTTCCTCCGGCACCTGTTTGTCAACAGCACCAGTGGAGGTCGTTGTTAACCCGGGCCTCGACCGATCTCGTATGGTTTCACTTTGATGAACTCGCAATATATCCATCCATCCATCCATTTTCTTCCGCTTATCCGAGGTCGGGTCGCGGGGGTAGCAGCCTAAGTAGGGAGGCCCAGACTTCCCTCTCCCCAGCCACTTGAAGCAGCTCCTCTGGAGGAATCCCAAGGCGTTCCCAGGCCAGCCGAGAAACATAGTCCCTCCAGCGTATCCTGGGTCTTCCTCTGGGTCTCCTCCCGGTGGGACATGCCCGGAACACCTCACCAGGGAGGCGTCCAGGAGGCATCCTAACCAGATGCCCGAGCCACCTCAACTGGCTCCTCTCGATGTGGAGAAGCAGCGGCTCTACTCCGAGTCCCTCCCGGATGACTGAGCTTCTCACCCTATCTCTAAGGGAGAGTCCAGCCACCCTGCGGAGAAAACTCATTTCAGCCGCTTGTATCCGAGATCTTGTTCTTTCGGTCATAACCCAAAGCTCATGACCATAGATGAGGGTGGGAACGTAGATCGATCGGTAAATTGAGAGCTTTGCCTTTTGACTCAGCTCTCTCTTCACCACGACAGACCGGTACAGCGCCCGCTTCACTGCGGACGCTGCACCTATCCGCCTATCGATCTCACGCTCCAGTTTTCCCTCATTCGTGAACAAGATCCCGAGATACTTAAACTCCTCCACTTGGGGCAGGACCTCCTCCCCGACCCGGAGAGGGCATGCTACCCTTTTCCGGCTCAAGACCATGGCCTCGGATTTGGAGGAACTGATCCTCATCCCGGCCGCATCACATTCAGCTGCAAACCGCTCCAGCGAAAGCTGTAGATCACGAGCTGATGAAGCCAATAGGACCACATCATCTGCAAAAAACAGAGAAGCGATTCTAAGGCCACCAAAACGGATCCTCTCAACACCTTGGCTGCGCCTAGAAATTCTGTCCATAAAAGTTATGAACAGAATCGGTGACAAAGGGCAACCTTGGCGGAGTCCAACTCTCACCGGAAACGAGCCTGACTTACTGCCGGCAATGCGGACCAAGCTCTGACACCGGTCGTACAGGGACCTAACAGCCCTTATCAAAGGGCCTGGTACCCCATACTCCCGGAGTACCCCCCACAGAACCCCCCGAGGGACGCGGTCGAATGCCTTCTCCAAGTCCACAAAGCACATGTAAACTGGTTGGGCAAACTCCCACGCACCCTCCAGGACCCTGTTGAGGGTGTAGAGCTGGTCTAGTGTTCCACGACCAGGACGAAAACCACACTGCTCCTCCTGAATCCGAGGTTCGACTATCCGACGGACCCTCCTCTCCAGAACCCCTGAATAGACCTTACCAGGGAGGCTTAAGAGTGTGATCCCCCTATAGTTGGAACACACCCTACGGTCCCCCTTTTTGAATAGGGGAACCACCACCCCAGTCTGCCAATCCAAGGGAACTGCCCCCGATGTCCACGCGATATTGCAGAGTCGCGTAAGCCAACACAACCCCACAACATCCAGAGCCCTAAGGAACTCAGGACGAATCTCATCCACCCCCGGAGCCTTGCCACCGCGGAGCTTTTTAACCACCTCGGCGACCTCAGCTCCAGAGATTGGAGAGCAATATAGGTTTGGCAAAAGTGTTTTACATCATATTCCCTTCCTGACACAACCCTCACCATTTATCTGGACTTGGGACCAGCACAAGAGATACACTGGCTTGTAGCTGGTTTGTTAACCATTCCTTCTATTAAAACACTGAATGGTGATATCATAGAGCTTGTAGACACATACAAATATCCTAGCATTTGACTGGATAAAGCTGTCAATTTTAAACATCACATTACATTATCTAATAAAAAGGCTAAAATGTACTGACAAAGTTCATGCTCAGTAATGCAGGTATACAATCCAACAATTTTCAGTCAGGTCATCTGGACAGTTTCTTTTTTTTTGCGCTGAAACGTTGTTGACAAGGGGGCGTGCCATCTTAGCACCAACATACTGGTTTGTTCCACTTTGGTGTAAGCTGTTGGGGGAAGAATCAGTTTTGTGTTGTGTGTTTTCTTGATTGATGAAGCCTTCTGGATGGAAGGTGAAACGTTTCAGCACAAAAAAAAAAACTGTCCAGATGACCGGACTGAAAATTGTTGAACTAAAATTTTCTCTTTTTTGTTTGGACTGAAATTATGTTTTTTCTATTTCTTCCCGTAAGCAGCTTGTAACAAGTTTGTTTTTATCACAGATGGACTACAGAGACACAATCTGTCTCTCCCACTACCATAGCTAACATGGAGCCCATTTACTTGCTCTGAGGTTCACCCTTTAGGACTCACCTTTTATATACCCTTGCTGGACTTACTTCACTCAATATTTTAAGGATAAAGCATTGGTATATTTTTATATGCAAAGCAATTTTAGAAAAATTACCATCATATTCATTCAACCTTTATTTAATCAGGTTAATCTCATTGAACCTCGAGGACTCATTTACAAGAGAGACCTGTCTACAAACTAAAGAATGATGAACAGCAACAGTAGATTTTCCTTGAACAATCAACAATAGACAAACATAAGAGAGAAATACAGATTTTTTAACAAGTTAAAACAAAGATATCAAAGTAGCAAAACAGACAGATTATAAGGCAGATGTAGAAAATATCAAAAACAGGAACATGTCTGCATTGGTTTTTGCCAGGATTCCAACAGATTCTGAAAACCATTTAGAGAAGTCAAGGTCGAGAGCTTCAGATCTTTTTGTAAGATATTCCATGAAGCAGGAGCAGAGTAGGAGAAGGTCCTTTTTCCAAGTTCAGTCCTCACTGAGGGAACACTGCAGGTAATCATGTCCTGAGAGCGCACGCTGTAGCTGCACTCACACAGAGACATGTAGGAGGAGATGTATGAAGGTAGCAGACAAAGAAGTATAAAACGATATCGTTTAGATCGAGATAGTCTCAACTTATATCGCCAAAAAAAAGGATCTTGATACAGTATATATAATTTTCCCTTTATAGATGGCCTCCCTTCTCACTTCATAGCCATCCTCTTCACACCATAATGAATTTTTTTCTTAATTTATTAGGATAGAAAGAAAGGAAAGATGGAAAGTAAGACCACAAAACATAAACACACACAGAAAGCACACGGCAAACACACCCGACCGCCGTCTGTAAACCTGCAAAGAACATGACAGAACACAACAACTAAAGACATATGTATAAAAGACTTAGAATATTCATGGCTTTGCAGTAGTTCTCCATAAATATATATACCCATACCCGTATACATACATATATATACATGCATATGCAGTCACATGCACATCTACATATCTACATACGATACCTGCAAGTGCATCCCTGCATCTATTTGTGTGTGGTTGTGAGCATGCATAAGTGTATAAGGCTTCTCTAATAGAACATTTAATAGTGACCGTGAAGCATCAGAGACCTGACCCCCAAGACCCGAGGCAGATAAAGGGGGACCAGAGCCCAAGACCCCAAGAGGGACCCCCAGCATCTTGATGTTTAAAAAAATTTGAGATATCACCCAGCCCTAAGTGGGAGGAAGATTTTTCAGTTCTCAGGCTCCTCTCTTGTAGAACCAATGTCTAGTTTCTGTCTGTGAGGCTGACACCTAGTCTACTTTTAAGATTAGGCTTAAGACTTTCCTTTTTAATAAATCCTATAGTTAGGGTTGGCTTGGGTTTCCTGAGCTGTTCTGCTGCTATAGGCTTAGACTTCTGGAGGACAAACTGACCACGGTTCCTCTCAATGCTGCTGTTTTTACTTGCTCTACCTTTTTTTTTGTAATTATTTCTATCTTAACGTGGTTTTTGTCTTTCACAACCAGCACACCTGGAAACGTCATTTTGTTTTTGTCTGTTTCTACTTCCTGTCCTCTCAAACCCAGCCATTTGAAGCAGATGGCCACTCATCCTGAGCCTGGAGCACGAATTTCTCCCCACTCCCTGTTCTCCTCCTGCTTTTTTGCTCTCCATGTGTGTATCAGAGCAGCTCCTATTTTTGCACATCTTCCGAAATAAAAACTGTTGTTTTGGCTCTGACCAACTGGACTTTTGTTGTAAATTACAAAATCTTTTCAACAAAGCGACAGGGTCCTGAAGAACCCTCATCTGCTCGGGTGAGATAAATCTCTGGGGGTGATGTGTCTGAGGACGCCGAAATTGCATATAATTGGATTTATGATAACAAGTTTCCTGTTTTTGGAATAGTCTGGGTCCTGGTTTATCGAAGACGTCCGCAGCTATTTGGCCCTCATCAGGCTGCTGCATATGTGAAGGTTGGTTTGTGCTTTGAGGACTCAAAATCAGCTGATTTACGAGCTAAACCATAAGATGGAAGTGATTTGAATCGCAGGCCACCTGCGGCTTTGGGACCCGTCAGCATGGAAACCGTCTTGAAGCACGGACCAGCAGAATGCACATTAATCTGACCATTTCGGATCTTAGAAAGTTGTCAGCACAGACTCAAGGCTGACAATAAAAAATAGTCGTCCTGAAGATATCAACAATTGTGGTTATCGGAATATCTCCCCAGCTGGCCTTGAAAGAGGCCAACTTATCAATGTCTCCTGGGAATGCAAAACAAGTGTTCAATTTTTTTTTAATCTGCACACTTCTGAGCCACAGAGCAAACATTCTAACCTCCATCAAACTGTTTCAGTCCACAGAATTAAACAACAAATAACAGAAACTCACCTGAATACACAGAAGAAAACATCTAACAGAACAAATGGTAAATGGACTGTATTTATGTAGCACCTTTCTGTCTTATCAAGACACTCAAAGCTCTTTACAACAATCTGTGCCTCATTTACCCATTCATACAACATCTACTAGATCTGCACAGAGAATAATCAGAGTTTTATCACATTCATACACTGATGGGACACACATTCATTCAACCTTTATTTATACAGGCTAGCCTCGTTGAGTCACGGGGACTCATTTACAAGAGGGACCTGTCTCACTCACACCAAACAACCATCCACTCTCACACTCACACCTAGGGTCAATTTAGAGTCACCAATCAGCCTAACAAGCATGTTTTTTGGTCTGTGGGAGGAAACCGGAGTACCCGGAGGAAACCCACGCATGCACGGGGAGAACATGCAAACTCCACCCAGAAAGGCCCCGGACCGGGATTTGAACCGGCAACCTTCTCGCTGAGAGGCAGCAGCTCTACCAGTTGTGCCACCGTGCTGCCCATCAGAGGCTATGAGGGGTTCAATGTCTTGCTCAGGAACACTTCAACATGTGACTGCTGGTGGATTCGAACCCCCAACTCTCCCACTGGAGGATGACTGCTTTAACCACTCATCCACAGCCGCTCCAACAAAAAAAGAATATCTAAAAGAACACCTGACAGAATAACAGAATATGTAACGAAACAACAGAACATTTAACAGGAAATCTAACACCCCAATAGAACATCTGCCAAAAAAAACGAACATCTGGCAGCATAAGAGGTGTGATAGACAGATGTGTGAGACAGATGTAACAGACAGTTGTGTGTGTGAGACAGATGTAACAGACAGGTGTGTGAGACATATGTAACATACAGGTGTGTGAGACAGACGTAACAGACAGACGTAACAGACAGGTGTAACAGACAGGTGTGTGAGACAGACGAAACAGACAGATGTCCCACATCCTGGTGCACAGTCTTGTGACTTCCCGTATCGATTACTGCAACTCCCTTCTCTACGGCCTCTCCAACAAATCTCTCCACAAGTTACAGATGGTCCAGAACTCAGCTGCCCGTGTCATCACTCAAACCTCCTACTATAACCACATCACTCCTGTCCTGCAGCAGCTCCACTGGCTCCTCCTACTATAACCACATCACTCCTGTCCTGCAGCAGCTCCACTGGCTCCTCCTACTATAACCACATCACTCCTGTCCTGCAGCAGCTCCACTGGCTCCTCCTACTATAACCACATCACTCCTGTCCTGCAGCAGCTCCACTGGCTCCTCCTACTATAACCACATCACTCCTGTCCTGCAGCAGCTCCACTGGCTCCTCCTACTATAACCACATCACTCCTGTCCTGCAGCAGCTCCACTGGCTCCCGGTTAAATCACGCATCATCTTCAAAATTCTACTCCTCACGTTCAAATCTATCCACAACCTTGCCCCTCCTTATCTATCTGACCTCCTCCAAATCCACATCCCATCACGCTCTCTCAGATCCTCCTCTTCGCTACATCTCCATGTACCCTCTGCCCGCCTCTCCACCATGGGGAGCAGGGCAACATAGACAACACTGTATGTAAATTGACAAAAAACACCTCCCAAACCAACAAACAGAGGCTTCTCAAAGAAATTTGTTAGTCTAATTTACAGACAAGACACCTTTGTTCCCATCCAGTGTAAAGCGTTTCGGAATCAGTCCCAAAACTGAGTTGTAAGTCTTGGAAAGTTGAAATCTCAGACATGATCTTGTATTGAACGCCTTTTTGATCTTATCATGTTCTGGACGACTGAGAATCTTCACCAACATTACTAAATGTATTTTATATTATTTTGTATTTTATAATCCTTATTTATTTTATGTTTCAATTTGTTACTGATAATGTTTGAACTTTATTGGTTTGTTAAGTGTCCTTGGGTGTCCTAAAAGGCGCTTTTAAATGAAATTATTATTATTATTATTATTATTATTATTATTATTATTATTATTATTATTATTATTACTATTATTATTATGTATCAGACAGGTGTGTGAGACAGATGTAACAGACAGATGTAACAGACAGATGTAACAAACATATGTAACAGAGAGGTGTGTGAGACAGATGTAACAGACAGGTGTGTGAGACAGATGTAACAGACAGGTGTGTGAGACAGATGTAACAGACAGGTGTGTGAGACAGATGTAACAGACAGGTGTGTGAGACAGATGTAACAGACAGATGTAACAGACAGATTTAACAGACAGGTGTGTGAGACAGATGTAACAGACAGATGTAACAGACAAATTTAACAGACAGGTGTGTGAGACAGATGTAACTGACAGGTGTGTGAGACAGACATAACAGACAGGTATAACAGACAGATGTGACAGACAGATGTAACAAACATATGTAACAGAGAGGTGTGTGAGACAGATGTAACAGACAAGTGTGTGAGACAGATGTAACAGACAGATGTAACAGACAGATTTAACAGACAGGTGTGTGAGACAGATGTAACAGACAGATGTAACAGACAAATTTAACAGACAGGTGTGTGAGACAGATGTAACTGACAGGTGTGTGAGACAGACTAACAGACAGATGTAACAGACAGATTTAACAGACAGGTGTGTGAGACAGATGTAACAGACAGGTGTTTGAGACAGATGTAACAGACAGGTGTGTGAGACAGACGTAACAGACAGATGTAACAGACAGATGTGACAGACAGATGTAGCAGACAGATGTAACAGACAGATTTAACAGACAGATGTGTGAGACAGATGTAACAGACAGGTGTAACAGACAGGTGTAACAGACAGATGTAACAGACAGATGTAACAGACAGATGTGACAGACAGATGTGACAGACAGATGTAGCAGACAGATGTAGCAGACAGATGTAACAGACAGATGTGACAGACAGATGTGACAGACAGATGTAGCAGACAGATGTAGCAGACAGATGTAACAGACAGATGTAACAGACAGATGTGACAGACAGATGTAGCAGACAGATGTAGCAGACAGATGTAACAGACAGATGTAACAGACAAATTTAACAGACAGGTGTGTGAGACAGATGTAACTGACAGGTGTGTGAGACAGACTAACAGACAGATTTAACAGACAGGTGTGTGAGACAGACGTAACAGACAGGTGTAACAGACAGATGTGACAGACAGATGTAGCAGACAGATGTAACAGACAGATGTGACAGACAGATGTAGCAGACAGATGTAGCAGACAGATGTAACAGACAGATGTAACAGACAAATTTAACAGACAGGTGTGTGAGACAGATGTAACAGACAGGTGTGTGAGACAGACTAACAGACAGATGTAACAGACAGATGTAACAGACAGATGTGACAGACAGATGTAGCAGACAGATGTAACAGACAGGTGTGTGAGACAGACGTAACAGACAGGTGTAACAGACAGGTGTAACAGACAGATGTAACAGACAGATGTGACAGACAGATGTAGCAGACAGATGTAACAGACAGATGTGACAGACAGATGTAGCAGACAGATGTAGCAGACAGATGTAACAGACAGATGTAACAGACAAATTTATCAGACAGGTGTGTGAGACAGATGTAACAGACAGGTGTGTGAGACAGACTAACAGACAGATGTAACAGACAGATGTAACAGACAGATGTGACAGACAGATGTAGCAGACAGATGTAACAGACAGGTGTGTGAGACAGACGTAACAGACAGGTGTAACAGACAGATGTAACAGACAGATGTGACAGACAGATGTAGCAGACAGATGTAACAGACAGGTGTGTGAGACAGACGTAACAGACTGACGTAACAGACAGGTGTAACAGAAAGATGTGACAGACAGATGTAGCAGACAGATGTAACAGACAGATGTAACAGACAGGTGTGTGAGACAGATGTAACAGACAGATGTAACAGACAGATTTAACAGACAGGTGTGTGAGACAGATGTCACAGACAGGTGTGTGAGACAGACGTAACAGACAGTTGTAACAGACAGATGTAACAGACAGATGTGACAGACAGATGTAGCAGACAGATGTAACAGACAGGTGTGTGAGACAGACGTAACAGACAGGTGTGTGAGACAGACTAACAGACAGATGTAACAGACAGGTGTAACAGACAGATGTAGCAGACAGATGTAACAGACAGATGTAACAGACAGGTGTGCGAGACAGATGTAACAGACAGGTGTGTGAGACAGATGTAACAGACAGATGTAACAGACAGATGTAACAGACAGATGTAACAGACAGATGTAACAGACAGATGTGACAGACAGATGTAACAGACAGATGTAACAGACAGATGTAACAGACAGGTGTGTGAGACAGATGTCACAGACAGGTGTGTGAGACAGACGTAACAGACAGGTGTAACAGACAGATGTAACAGACAGATGTGACAGACAGATGTAGCAGACAGATGTAACAGACAGGTGTGTGAGACAGACTAACAGACAGATGTAACAGACAGGTGTAACAGACAGATGTAGCAGACAGATGTAACAGACAGATGTAACAGACAGGTGTGCGAGACAGATGTAACAGACAGGTGTGTGAGACAGATGTAACAGACAGATGTACAGACAGATCTAACAGACAGATGTAACAGACAGATGTGACAGACAGATGTAACAGACAGATGTAACAGACAGATGTAACAGACAGGTGTGTGAGACAGATGTCACAGACAGGTGTGTGAGACAGACGTAACAGACAGGTGTAACAGACAGATGTAACAGACAGATGTGACAGACAGATGTAGCAGACAGATGTAACAGACAGGTGTGTGAGACAGATGTAACAGACAGGTGTGTGAGACAGACTAACAGACAGATGTAACAGACAGGTGTAACAGACAGATGTAGCAGACAGATGTAACAGACAGATGTAACAGATAGGTGTGTGAGACAGATGTAACAGACAGGTGTGTGAGACAGATGTAACAGACAGATGTAACAGACAGATGTAACAGACAGATGTAACAGACAGATGTGACAGACAGATGTAACAGACAGATGTAACAGATAGGTGTGTGAGACAGATGTAACAGACAGGTGTGTGAGACAGATGTAACAGACAGATGTAACAGACAGATGTAACAGACAGATGTAACAGACAGGTGTGTGAGACAGATGTCACAGACAGATGTAACAGACAGGTGTGTGAGACAGATGTAACAGACAGATGTAACAGACAGATGTAACAGACAGATGTAACAGACAGATGTGACAGACAGATGTAACAGACAGATGTAACAGATAGGTGTGTGAGACAGATGTAACAGACAGATGTAACAGACAGGTGTGTGAGACAGATGTCACAGACAGATGTAACAGACAGGTGTTTGAGACAGATGTCACAGACAGATGTAACAGACAGGTGTGTGAGACAGATGTCACAGACAGATGTAACAGACAGGTGTGTGAGACAGATGTCACAGACAGATGTAACAGACAGGTGTGTGAGACAGATGTAACAGACAGGTGTGTGAGACAGATGTAACAGACAGGTGTGTGAGACAGATGTAACAGACAGGTGTGTGAGACAGATGTAACAGACAGGTGTGTGAGACAGATGTAACAGACAGGTGTGTGAGACAGATGTCACAGACAGATGTAACAGACAGGTGTGTGAGACAGATGTAACAGACAGATGTAACAGACAGGTGTGTGAGACAGATGTAACAGACAGGTGTGTGAGACAGATGTCACAGACAGATGTAACAGACAGGTGTGTGAGACAGATGTAACAGACAGGTGTGTGAGACAGATGTAACAGACAGGTGTGTGAGACAGATGTCACAGACAGATGTAACAGACAGGTGTGTGAGACAGATGTCACAGACAGATGTAACAGACAGGTGTAACAGACAGGTGTGTGAGACAGATGTAACAGACAGATGTAACAGACAGGTGTGTGAGACAGATGTCACAGACAGATGTAACAGACAGGTGTGTGAGACAGATGTCACAGACAGATGTAACAGACAGGTGTGTGAGACAGATGTCACAGACAGATGTAACAGACAGGTGTGTGAGACAGATGTCACAGACAGATGTAACAGACAGGTGTGTGAGACAGATGTCACAGACAGATGTAACAGACAGGTGTGTGAGACAGATGTAACAGACAGGTGTGTGAGACAGATGTCACAGACAGATGTAACAGACAGGTGTGTGAGACAGATGTAACAGACAGATGTAACAGACAGGTGTGTGAGACAGATGTCACAGACAGATGTAACAGACAGGTGTAACAGACAGGTGTGTGAGACAGATGTAACAGACAGTGTGTGAGACAGATGTAACAGACAGGTGTGTGAGACAGATGTAACAGACAGGTGTGTGAGACAGATGTCACAGACAGATGTAACAGACAGGTGTGTGAGACAGATGTAACAGACAGATGTAACAGACAGGTGTGTGAGACAGATGTAACAGACAGGTGTGTGAGACAGATGTCACAGACAGATGTAACAGACAGGTGTGTGAGACAGATGTAACAGACAGATGTAACAGACAGGTGTGTGAGACAGATGTCACAGACAGATGTAACAGACAGGTGTAACAGACAGGTGTGTGAGACAGATGTAACAGACAGGTGTGTGAGACAGATGTCACAGACAGATGTAACAGACAGGTGTGTGAGACAGATGTAACAGACAGATGTAACAGACAGGTGTGTGAGACAGATGTCACAGACAGATGTAACAGACAGGTGTAACAGACAGGTGTGTGAGACAGATGTAACAGACAGGTGTGTGAGACAGATGTCACAGACAGATGTAACAGACAGGTGTGTGAGACAGATGTAACAGACAGGTGTGTGAGACAGATGTCACAGACAGATGTAACAGACAGGTGTGTGAGACAGATGTAACAGACAGGTGTGTGAGACAGATGTCACAGACAGATGTAACAGACAGGTGTGTGAGACAGATGTCACAGACAGATGTAACAGACAGGTGTGTGAGACAGATGTAACAGACAGGTGTGTGAGACAGATGTCACAGACAGATGTAACAGACAGGTGTGTGAGACAGATGTAACAGACAGGTGTGTGAGACAGATGTACAGACAGATGTAACAGACAGGTGTGTGAGACAGATGTAACAGACAGATGTAACAGACAGGTGTGTGAGACAGATGTAACAGACAGATGTAACAGACAGGTGTGTGAGACAGATGTAACAACAGACAGGTGTGTGAGACAGATGTAACAGACAGATGTAACAGACAGGTGTGTGAGACAGATGTCACAGACAGATGTAACAGACAGGTGTAACAGACAGGTGTGTGAGACAGATGTAACAGACAGGTGTGTGAGACAGATGTAACAGACAGGTGTGTGAGACAGATGTAACAGACAGGTGTGTGAGACAGATGTAACAGACAGATGTAACAGACAGGTGTGTGAGACAGATGTAACAGACAGATGTAACAGACAGGTGTGTGAGACAGATGTCACAGACAGATGTAACAGACAGGTAACAGACAGGTGTGTGAGACAGATGTAACAGACAGGTGTGTGAGACAGATGTCACAGACAGATGTAACAGACAGGTGTGTGAGACAGATGTAACAGACAGGTGTGTGAGACAGATGTCACAGACAGATGTAACAGACAGGTGTGTGAGACAGATGTAACAGACAGGTGTGTGAGACAGATGTCACAGACAGATGTAACAGACAGGTGTGTGAGACAGATGTAACAGACAGGTGTGTGAGACAGATGTCACAGACAGATGTAACAGACAGGTGTGTGAGACAGATGTAACAGACAGGTGTGTGAGACAGATGTCACAGACAGATGTAACAGACAGGTGTGTGAGACAGATGTAACAGACAGGTGTGTGAGACAGATGTAACAGACAGGTGTGTGAGACAGATGTCACAGACAGATGTAACAGACAGGTGTGTGAGACAGATGTAACAGACAGGTGTGTGAGACAGATGTAACAGACAGATGTAACAGACAGGTGTGTGAGACAGGTGAACAGGAGACCTACAGTGCTGACAGGCCCCAGTGAGACCCAGCTCTGTCCCCAGCTGTGGTGAACACAGACAGGCCGATCAGTGAGACAGTTGGAGTGATGGTAAGAGGTCCGATGTATTCCAGCAGCAGACCAGGTAATCCACTCAGACCAATCACAACCTCCACCAGGCTGGACATGATGATGGCCCCCTGAATCTGACACAAACCATAAACAACAAACATAAACAAGCAGCTTGAAAACAAACAACAGACCCTCCCATGGCCCCGACCCCCCGTCCTCCATGCACAAACACAGCCTGAAACACCCCATCACCACTAACATTCACATCCAGAGTTTAAGTCTGAGCCCACACCATGTGTATACCTCTCTCATACGAGGCTGCCAAATGTGAGAGGTGTTCAGGGGAAGACTCCAGTTTCCATAAATTTCCTCTGCAATTGAAAAATAAATTACTGGATTAAAATATTTATTTAGAAAAAAAGAATACCACCAAAAACAAACAAACCTTCAGTGGGACACCTCCAGCGGTCCAGACCGAGGATCGCCTGGGCAGGGATAAGGAATGCAAATGCACTGGCCTGGAACAGAGGAAGTCTGGAAACCCCATTAAATATGTCAATCTTACCCAACTCTCCCTGGTTGACCCAATGTTCTCTGACTCACCTGACCCCAACAGTGGTCTGGATCAGGGTTGTGATGCCAACTGTGGTGAAGATGGTTCCAATCAGCTGACTTACAGTGTTTTGATCTTGCCCAACACACATGGCTTCAGCCAGAAGAAAAGGTACAGCAACAGTACCGCTGAAACACGTCAGGTAATGCTGTGGACCAATCACAGATGAGCAGTTCAGATACGTTGAAACAAATTTCAGTCCAAACCCTCAAAACTTCATAAATCATTGAAGTCCGCTGCAGTAAACCAGAGTCACAGCTTCTTCTGCTTCCAGCTTCTCTCCACTGAGGATCATCATGCTTCCATGTGCCTTTCGTAAAATTTGGCTCTATGACCAGATAGTATGAGACTTAGAACAACAACTTCGGGGCGAGGACAAAGTGTATCTGTGTTTATTTACAGAAGTGCATAATAATGAACGCGCTTTGGATTTGTTCACTTGTCTTTTAACAAGAAAGACATAATGTTCCCAAACAGGAGACCGCAATGAGATGGGTTGTTCATTGCCTGCTATGCTGCTAATGCTACGTGAGCTGCAAGATAATAACGCTGTGCTAAAACACGGTTAGGAACTTTAGTTCCATGGCACTTATTCTCTTGTTAATAACATTTAATGAGGGAAAAAATAACTGAAACAGTATATCGTACACGTAGCCCGAACCAAACATACCATACCATACCAATTTATTTATACTGTAGAGCACTTAAAACGGCAACAAGGCCAACCAAAGTGCTGTACAATAGAAACAAACAAGCATAGCAGACAGTTAAACATAAAATAAAAATATAGATACAAATAGCAGCAGAAACTAACTAAAATGTCCAACACTGTATATTACAGAGAGGATCAAAACAAATCACACTGTGTTAAAGGCAAGAGAATAGAAGTGGGTTTTCAAACGAGACTTAAAGACTGTGAGAGTAGGAGCCTGCCTGACACTCAGTGGCAACTCATTCCACAGTCTTGGACCTGCAACAGAGAAAGCCCTGTCACCTCTGAGCTTACGGCGAGTATCTGGGATTGAAAGAAGCATCTGGTCTGCTGACCTCAGAGAGCGCGGTGGGACATATGGCTGCAGAAGGTCAGTGAGATAGGGTAGAGTGGAACTGTTCAGAGATTTAAAAACATACATGAGTATTTTAAACTGGATCCAAAGGGGAATGGGTAGCCAGTGCAGGGAGGCCAAAACTGGTGAGATGTGCTCTCTAATGGTACGTCCACACCTAACAGCGTTTCAACGGCAGGAGCGTCCAGTTTACATGCAAAGTCAATGGGGGACGCGCCTCCAGCCGCGTCTTGGCATCGGGCGTCACGTCACGTGCGTGTTGAGCGTGCTGGAAAGCGTTTTCCGTGCACGTGAACCCGCGTCAGCCTCCAAAGCACGCGTTGATTTAGCTGAAGATTTCGCGGTTCAAACATTCAAACGCCGTTCAACTCTCCCTGATTGGTTGATCAGGGAGAGTCGGGGGGAGAAGTCGGGAGAAGAGAGGGGGAGAGTCCCTATGTGACGCGGAAACGAGGGGACGGGTATTGCGCAACTATGTGACGTATTGTTTGTGGGACACAGAAAAAACCCGCGGAGTCATGTACTATGGAAGAGAAACTCATTGTAGCTGTGTGTTCGCGACAAGTCCTTCACGACCAGTCAAGTCTGCTCTACAGAGACAGAGATAAAAAGCTCCTTGCCTGGCGGAGTGCAGTGAGGAACTCCGTATACCGGTAAGCTCCTCCCACACACCCCGCCGCCACACCGCCGAAGCTTCTCGTTCTGGTCTGGACACCACTGTGGGTCCAGTGCGTCCACTTGCGTGCGTGACAAGCTTTTTGTAAAAGCTCCTCCCACACACCCCGCCGCCACACCGCCGAAGCTGCTCATTCTGGTCTGGACACCACTGTGGGTCCAGTGCGTCCACTTGCTTGCGTGACGAGCTTTTTTGAAGTTGAAACGCTGTTTGGTGTGAACGTACCATCAGGCCTGTACCAGTTAGGAATTGGGCTGCAGCATTTTGGATTGCCGTGCAATGGAGGACTGACTGATTCCGAACAGAAGTGAATTGCAGTAATCGAGCCTCGATGTTACGAAAGCATGGATTACTGTCTCAAGGTTCTTTTTGGATAATATGGGCTTCAGCTTAGACAGCTGCCTCTGTTGAAAAAAACAGGATTTAACAATCATTTTTACGTGACTGTTAAGTTTCAGGGAAGGGTCCATTATCACCCCCAGATTAGTGACCCTTTGTTTCTCTAGCGGGGCTAAAGAGAGAAGGTCAATGTTGTGGTTTGTGAATGAGCCATTGGGATGGAACAACATGACTTCAGACTTCTTCTCATTGAAACTTAAGAAGTTTGAAGCCATCCAATCATGGATGTCGGCCAGGCAGTCAAGAAGGGGTTGAATAGTGCGTCATGGTGTTGGACCCTGATGTGTCATGTATCATTGGGCACTTTTAAGTGGGTATACTGAAATTCTTGAGCTTTTCTAGTGGGTATACTCTGTATTATTGCATGTCACATAGACTACACCACTGCCTGGAGGTTCTGTAAATCATGACACTCTGCCCTCTTCCCCTTCATCGAGACTGTCTGTGGACACCTATCAGAGTGATCCAGCTGAATAAGTGTTGTGTCATCTTATCAGGACTACCGGTACTATGGAACCTCTGGGAGTGTTCATAGTCAACGTTGGCTCCCTCAAGAGTGTCTGTGGACCCCTTAGTGTTCATGGATAATTTCACTGCCTTTGCCACCTCCCTCCCCCCTGCAGAATGTCTGTGTCAAGGTGTTGCTTTATGTGTGAGGTATTTTTTCTTTCTTTCAATTTCTGGCACTCTGCCTCTTCCAGGGCTTAGTGCCAGTTATGAATATTGTTTGCCTCCTCTCTCTACTTTTTTGTCTGTCTAAACAGGACTCTCTTGTAAATGAGTCCCATAGGCTCAATGTGAATAATCTGTATAATTAAAGGTTAAACTGAAAAAAAAAAAGTTCCAAGGCTAATATTTTATTAAAAATTTGAAGATAATTTCCACAATGCTATTGTAATTTTGTTTTTAGAAAACACTTAAGAAAGAAAATTAGGAAATTTTTCCAAAGAGATCAACAAAGATGCATGTATGATCACACCGATAGGTGAAGACTTTGACTGGCACTATTAATGAACAAATTATGCAGATTTCACGTCACAATGCTCTTCTTCTATCATGACATCTTTTTAATTAACAAGTACTTATACACACAGCAGTCTTAATAAATCAAAATCTGCTTAAGCCACTCATTTCCCACAAGAACAGACACATGCTTCAGATGTTTCTCATGAGTAGATGGCAGTCCAGCTGCTGCATCCCTCCTCCGCTCTGTGAGATGTGATCAGACTCTCTAATCAGACTCCTTATTCTCTGTGCAGGTTTAGAGTCACAAATTAGCTGAAAGTGTTTTATCGGTTGTTCTCAGGCCCTGCAGCAGGAGTCACGACGCATCTCTCAGATCTGAGGCCAGCTGTTTACAGAAGAGTGTGTAAAGTGCCTCCTTGCATAGCTCAACATTCGCTCCAGGTGAAAAGGGGGAGATTTACCAAGAATGTCAAATGTCTTCTGTAGGAATAACAAAAATATTGTGGATTTAAAGCACTATCATTATGGCACATACAGTGCATTTTTAAAGAAGTCATAGCACTTTAATGTGTCTGCGTTTTGTTGTTAGTCTTATACCAATCTGTATTAAAATAATCTCCTTCAAAATTCCACACACAATACCCCATTATGATAATGTGAAAAATTGTTTTTTTTTTTTTTTAGATTTATCTTTAATTTTTTTTTTAAAAAACAGTCCCCTGTGGGGGATGTGGTTAAAGTTGTGATTCAAGTGATGCAGGTTAGTATATAGCTATAAAGGTAAGCTTATATTACTGTTGATAATGAAATACTAATAGAATATCTTCAAGTGTTTTCAGATCATCAAAGAAAAAAAAGATCTGATTTTTGCAAAATCTTCAATAAGATGTTTATACATATTTTTTGTAAGTCCAACCCCGGAAAACTAAACTACATGTATATCAGTTGAGAACTAAACTAGATGTTTATCAGTTTCTTCCATCTACCTTTAAGACCTTGTGACACTGGTATATCAAGCTTGGACAGTTTATTATTGTTCCATATCCCAAAATGAAGAGAATATTGTTGGTTTCATTGTAAAAAGTTGTGCAAATATAAATAAAGCACAGGTTAGAATAAGTTATACAGAAAAATTGTTGTCCAGCCACCCTTAGAGATAGGGTGAGAAGCTCAGTCATCCGGGAGGGACTCAGAGTAGAGCCGCTGCTTCTCCACATCGAGAGGAGCCAGTTGAGGTGGCTCGGGCATCTGGTTAGGATGCCTCCTGGACGCCTCCCTGGTGAGGTGTTCCGGGCATGTCCCACCGGGAGGAGACCCAGAGGAAGACCCAGGACACGCTGGAGGGACTATGTTTCTCGGCTGGCCTGGGAACGCCTTGGGATTCCCCCAGAGGAGCTGCTCCAAGTGGCTGGGGAGAGGGAAGTCTGGGCCTCCCTACTTAGGCTGCTACCCCCGCGACCCGACCCCGGATAAGCGGAAGAAGATGGAGAAGATGGATGAAAAATTGTTGTAAGCTGGTAAAATGATACTAAGAGTATTGGATCTTAGAGATAAATGTTGTTACGTTTTATTTTGCCATCGAAGAAGAAGTCTGAACAATTAAATTGGAAATGTTGTTTGCATACACACTTCATCTTAAAATGCATAATTCATAGTTTAATGTCATATCTCTCCATCTGTGAACATATTTGATATAATTTCTCATGGTTATCTTTTTACATTTTTTCTATAAAAACAAAGAGTACAAACTTTCAGGATGTTCCAAATCTGTAAGTTTTAAAAGCCGTTGTATCAACCTCTTGTGTGACTTGAACGCAAAAAACAACAACAACAAATGTTTTACTTTTCTTAAGAGTCAAAGAGAGACAATATGCAAACTGACATAAAAATAGACTTTCTTGTGCTGACAGCTGACAGTGCTCTGCACTCAAAGTCAGTCCTACTCATTAAATTAGACTAATTTGCTAGAATGATTCAGATATATTTAACTAAGTGCAGTCTATTTGACTGGAGTCTAAGTTCAACACCAGACCTGTTAGTGCCATCATTTGCATATTTATTGTATTATCCATGATTTTCAGTCTTCTTATTTAAAACCCTGAAGCTTATTCTCATGATTTTTGCATGCTTTGCACATGAAGTGTGAGATGTAAAAAGAAAATAAAAACTAGTTTCCCTTATCAGTCATGTCACTCAGTGCAACATATCACTATGGGAAATTGCGCTCCGCGCGGTTTACCTGAAGGAATACAATCACGACTTTACGGCAGGGGCGTCAGCGTCGCGCCAGAGGCCCCGCCCTCTGGGTACTCAAGCCGCTGACGCCCATCCATTGATCTCTTATTGCCCTTCACCTCGCTTAAACCTGAACTCTCTCTCTCTTTGCGGGACTTCTCTTATGCTTCATCGCTCGACCAGAGGTGAGCTTGCTCCCTACACAGAGCGCACAGAGAATTATTCCTGGCACAAAACAATACTCTCCAGCAACTCACACACTGCCTTAACGATGTTAAGGCACTGTTTTCTCTAAACTTCCTCAGTCTAAACGAGAACAAGACTGAAGTCATGATGTTTAGACCGAGTTGCTGTCCTTCTTCCAGCATAGACCTTGGCTCACTGTCTTTTTATCTCACGGACTGTGTCACCAATCTGGGGGTGAAGTTTGAGTCTGATTTTAAATTTGATAAACAGATCAGCAGTGTTGTTCAGAAAAGTTTTTATCAGCTTCGACAAATTGCAAAAGTGAAACCAATCTTATCAAGACCTGACTTGGAAAAATTAATCCACGCTTTTATAACATCTCGTCTTGATTACTGTAATGCACTGTATGTAGGCATCAGCCAGACCTCTCTCGCCCGTCTGCAGCTCGTGCAGAATTCTGCTGCTCGCCTCTTAACTCAGACTCGTAGGCGTGAGCATATCACTCCCATCCTGGCG